>PVJH01002039.1:9304-181571 GCA_004026705.1 Nesogale talazaci
GGTATTTCTGAACTGACTTTCCATGTTTCGTTCCACCTACCTTACTTTGAGGATTAAAATGCACTTGAGCCCAAGCCAGGGTATTTTCATATGGTTCACGAGCATGTGAAAGTTGTATACTGAATCCTGAGTGATGGTGCTGGTGTCATGAACTGTCAAAAGAACAAAGCCCCACTGCCTTGGAAGAAGGACGGTTGCAAGGATGGTGACATTTCATCCCACTTGCTTTAGACATGTTATCAAGGGAGACCGGTCTCTGGACAAGGAGCTTGTGGTTGGTCAAGTGGAAGGGCATCGAGACAGAGGAATACCTTTGACCAGATGGGCTGACACAGGGACTCCAAGACAGAAGCATGAGTGAGGACGACACAGGATGGGGCAGTGGCTTATTCAGAACAGACTCAATGGCACGTCACAACAACAGCATGTGAAACCCCTTACAGGCCCATGGCTTAATTGCCTTTTCTGCTCCCCTTGCTTGAGGTACTAGGTACCTAAGGGCTGAAGTTAAACAAATCTGTCAAGTGCCCCACACTGTCTGAAACAAACCCAGATCTCATTCCCCTGATGTTGCTCAAGTGCCTGTTGTTTCAACGGAGTTGGCAGGAGCTGGGGGTATCTGATTGCTCCTTAAAAAGGCGTGTTATACACGTGAAGGACAATGGTTTTCTTCAAAGCTGCAAAATACGAAAACATTGAGATGCCATGTGTTTGAGATCTTCGTGGTGATTTAATTAATTCTTAAAGGTTTCGGTTATCAGGATGAGATTTTCTACAATTTCCATAATTTTGAAGGTGAACCAAGGTTTGAAAACCAAACTGGACTTCCTGCCCACCAAATAGGTAACAGACCTCATGCCTAAGAGAATATCTGTAGTGAAAGAAAAATTGAGAAGTCTTAAAGCCAGAATGTCATTTCACACCATTCTGTGGACAATAAGAACAAGATAGCCTTTAGACAAACAGCACACAGCGACTTCCCATTCAGTCAAATTGACTTGTTAGCGTTCACAAACCCACACAAACCTGGCTGGTAATACAAACTCCAAATGTGTGATAGAGGGATGATTTTATGCTTAGATGTTGAGAGATGTCCATTGTATGTATTTGGGGTTTTTTTTTTGGGGGGGGGAGCAGTTGTTAATCTCTGCCAAAAGCCACATAAGAAGACTTAGCCACAGAACACTCTTTTCCGGAGTGTGCGGGTTTTTACGGCAGAATGCTCTGCGTTATAAAGATGAAATAACTTGGGGACTACTTGCTATTATGTGAAATTCAAGATGCCAAGTACGCTGTCCTTGGTAGGTGGCTTGTTTTTATCTTTCAACACTTTACCCATCTATTGATTTCTTGCTGGATTCTTTTTTTCCCTTCGAAGAGAATTTGATCTCAGCCATGAAGTAACCACTGAAAGAAGAGATGTTGCCAGTTCTTTCTAAAAGAGCTTGATTTAAATAAAAACCTTGGCTTGTGAAATGTTTTTCGTGAAGAAGAGGGGCATCACTGTCATTGAGGGATGCCAGCCCATAGCAGCTGAATAAGACAGGGGGAATGGGGCCTGTCAGTTTCTGTGAAAATAGAAAGCCCTCTGTCTCTCCTTCAAAGGGGATGGTGGTTTTGAACTGCCAACCTTGTGGTTAGCAACGTAGCCCAATGAATAATCCCCATGCGACCAGGACTAGAAAGCCAGATTTTTTTTTGGGGGGGGGGCTAACAAAATGCTCTCATAGAACTGTTACATACCTGTTTTGCTCTTTCTAGTTTATTCTGACTCTCCAATATATGTAAATACATAGCTACCTCTATGTATTCTGGGCAATTCCCCCCCTAGGTTTTTTTCCCCCTAATCTTAGACTAGTTAGAATATACTGTAGTAGACCCTAGTCATGTTCATCATATTCGTTGTGCTCATCACAGTGTGTCGAGTCAAGATTCCTTTTCTGCACAAAAGTAAGTTTCATGACCTAACAACCATGCTGAATGTCTGAAGTGACTGAAGTTATTAGTTCTTCATCAGCTAGAACTTGGAGCTAGCAACCATCGGTCACTCCGCCAAAGACTTGGCTCACCACCACAGTACAAGCCTTTTTGTATTACAGGTATTCCGTTCTATCTATTTAGGACAAGTTATGAGGACAGGTGGTACAAACACTCTTGGGAATGACGTGGATTCCCATGGTCTTCACATACAACACATCAGTTTGCAGTTGAAAGCACAGTTGCGTGCATCAATAATCATAAGACAAAGAGGTTACACAATCATATTGTTGGTTCTTTAGTTGTCGCTCCCCCCACCCCACACCTGCACAGTATTATAATAAATTTCTCTGTGTTAAATCTGTGTCCAGGTGTAGATTATGTTTCTTGGGTGGGTTTCCAGATCCACGTAACAGTTCTCCTATTTTAAAGTGCTTTCGTTCACATGACCAGGTGGTTTTTCAGGGAGGCAGCACCAATGTCTGATGCCTCCCTCACCACAGTCTCACCAGCTTTTGTGGGTCTTAAGGACCTTTGTAGTGACTTCACATTTTGTTTGGCAATTTTACATAGCTGAGATTTACTTACTTGGACATGCTTGTGAACGGTTTCTACTTCTGTCATCGTATTGGAGTCTTTTTTTTTCTTTACTTATGTGAGCTTTTAAAATATTTTAGGGACCAGCCAGCATTTCTCCAGAGGCTCATTGGTCCCTGTTAAAGAACTGAATCAGTTGCAGCTCATTCTAGACAAAGTGTCCAATCTGAGGACAAGAAGTAGCCTACTTGGTACTCATTGTTTTGTTACATTGTTTTGTTATGTCCTCATGACAGGAGGGTCTCCTAGCCACGCCTTTAAAGTGTCCTCAGACAAGTCTGTCAAGTTGGTTACAAAGTTGTTGGGGTTCTCTCCCCCCCCCCTTTTTTTTTACTCTTTTGGAGGTTGCCTGATCTCTCTATCAGGGAGTCTAGCCTTCAAGTCAAAGCATCACAAAACTCAAAAAAAAAAATCAAATACTGCTGTCCAGTCACTGCCAACTCATCGTGATCCTGTAGGACAGTTTAGAACTACCCCACTGAGTGTCTGAGGCTCTAACTTTATGGGAATTGAGAGCCCTGCCTTTCTCTGTGGAGAGACTGGTGACTTTGAACTCTAGACCTTGTGGTTAGCTGCCCTACGTATAACCTCTCCGCCACCAGGACTGCTGAAGACTACTGCATCACAGTAGTCTTATGTTTGGTCAGGCGTGGCCGTGGCAAGGGTCATAACACCCGCCATGAGCTTACTCTCTTACGCTGGTTGTGCCAGTTGGTGGCTCTTCCCTGCAGTCCTTGTTAGCCACCACCTAACAAGTCCTTGTTGACTCCGCCTCCTGGAGAGCTCAGAGACAGCAGCAGGAACGTTTGCGTGGTCCTGTCCCATCCTCGCACTTCCCAGCAGGTTGGAGTCCCTTGTTCCCGCTTTCTGTCAGTGCCTCTCCTGGAGGGTGTCCCTCACCCAGTGTCACGTCTCCCAGGCGTGACTCCCCTCCTGGGCATGCATCCCTGGCACACAATGTCAGGCGATGCTCCGCTGTGATCTAAAGGCACTCGGTGGCTCTGTTGTTTGCTGGTGACTTTGAAGGATGGTGTTGGCAAAGACTGTCAGACCGTCGATGGAAAGAATAACATAGGCATCGGTGCTGCAAAGAATACAGCCAGCACATTCCTTACAAATAAGGGCGGCACGACTTCATCTCACTTTGGACAAGTCATCCGAAGGGACCAATCCCCGGAGAAGGACATCAAATTTAGTAAAGGGTTGGCAAAAGAAAAAAAGACCCTCTGTGAAATGGATTGACACTGTAGCTGCAACAATAAGCTCAAATTTGGAAATAGTCAGGACCAGGCACATTCCTTTTTGTGCACAGGGATTCTCTGAGTTGAACCAACCTGCTGGTGCCTAACAACAATACTGCTTTCTAAATATAGGTGTCCCTAGGCCTTTCTTTTTAGTCTTTCTCAGTCTGGAAGCTCCACTGAAATCTGTGTCCTTGCTGCTACTTGATATCTGCAGCAGAGCTTCCAGCATCACCTAGGAAGACACAAATCACTACAATGTGACAAAGTTGGGAAATCTTTTTACATAACAGCTTTCTCTCTTCACCCCCTACCCTTGCCCTCCATTTTATGTAACCTTAGAAAGTCTTCTTTAAGACTTATTGTAATCATGAAAATCCTAGAGGGCTTTCAAGCCTTCCTCTTGACTGGACAAGAATCATGGTTCCTCCAGCAGCAGCAGCAGCAAGAGCAATGACAACTCACCTAAGCTAGCAAAAGAAATAGGCCTTTGAAGACCTTTCTTGAATTAGGGACCACATGAAAGAACAAAATCAGAATTTCGAGTTACAGCAGAGCCAGCATTTGTACAGCTTCATTTTTGAGCCCTGCTTGATATCTGGACTGAAAACAATCAACTGTATTTCGGAGTCTAATAGCAGTGCTCCTCACTGAACCTTGGGAGTATTTCCACAAGGAACCATTCTCCTCTCTGTAGAAGGGACGATCGGTGACTCTGCTAGACACTTTCCAGGTGTGTGTGAGTCTGTGTAGCTATGTTTTTCGAGTGTGACTTTGTTCGAGTGAAGACTTGCTTTCCCATGACATCTTGCTCCCATTCCTTCCATCCTGGGAACACAGCTTTTCCACGGGGTATTTTATAACTTTCTGGTGATAGATGACATCATTGTCTTCATTCAGTAATTATAGAACCAGAGAGACATCTTTGCAATACAAGGTTACTTAGGTACCAGTTTGTCCTCCCAGATGAAGACTTTCTCCATGAAACCACACTGTCATCCTTGAAACTATCTGTTATATCTGGGTTCAGTTCTCATTTGCCTCCATTTAACATCTGGAACAAAATATGAAAGTCAGTATCTACCTGATCTTGAAGAAAATTAGGCTTTTGTATTTGACCAGGGCATTTTATTCTGTTTTTAAAAATCATTTTATTGGGGTTCATGCAACTCACCACAATCCATACACATATCCATTGTATGTCAAGCACATATGTGCATTTGTTGCCCTCCTCATTCCCCCCCTCTCTCTGCTCCCCTCCCCTCATGAACCTTTGATAATTAAAAAAAAATCATTTTATTGGAACCTCATACAATGCCTATCACGATCAATGCATATGTCAATTGTATGCAGACCACATTTGTACATTTGTTGTCATCATCATTCTCAAAACATGGGCATTGTATTCTTACAGCTCGCAGGAGAAAGACTTATAGAATTGTTCAAGTTGAACTCGTCTAAGATTGACCATCTCTGAGTCAAACTCAAAAGATTTGTTTTTGTTGCTGCTGGGCAAGCTCTGCGTATTTCCCCAGTCCTCTCCTGAGAACAACAAAGTGAAAAGTCAAAGCCACGAGGTGGACTTGTCTTTGGGTGCCTGGTGCCAGCCCTGCCTTTACATTCTTCCTGCACAGATGAATGTGCTTGAAGGTGTGAACCAGTCAACAAGTCTACAAGTCATTCTCCTCACCTCATCTTAAGACCAAGAGTTCCTGGAGGGCACAAAACACTAAGCATTCCATGACAGCTGGAAGATTTGACTGCTGGACCCCTACCAGAGGCACATAAGGAAGGCTTCTCTATCTATTTTCATGAAAACCCCACGGAGTGGGTCTCTTCTGCACCTGTGGGTGCACACGTGTCAGCATCCACTCAGGGGCACCTAAAAATCATGTAACCACATATGTAAGGACATTAAGTAGAAGCATTCATTTGCATGCTTTTTTACCGAGTGTGAGGAGCCCTAGTGGCACTGGTGGTCTAAGTGTTGGGCTTCTAACTGCAAGGTTGGTGGTTTAAACCCACCAGCCACTCTACAGGAGAAAGATGAGATGATCGGTTCCTTTCATGATTGACCATCTTTGAAACCCTCTACAGGATCACTCCGCTTGATGGCAATGGGTATGCCTAATATATACGCACATATTTTTAAATGTATACATCAGAACAAGTGTGTGTGTTAGATAGCTTTAATTTTACGCCTTATTAAGTTTGAAATATTGAGAAGAAAATGTCAGAGCGTTTCTATGGCTTATGTCTCATCATTCTGTTAGTGCTTTGAACTTGACTTACAGTCAGAACAGCCTACTATGGACCATAAAAGATATTTGCAGTTAGTAAAAGCTTGTTCATGGTTGAATCTTGGCTGCTCAATTTAACTCTGGTATTTGGGATATATATTTTACATGAGAATTGTGATGGACCATAAACAAACCAAGTAACCAACCAATCAATAGCAAAGAGAGGTCATTCCAAGACACTTCTGGGGAAAAGCCTTAAAGGTCCAATTAGGCCCCCCAAATATCTCTAGTTGGAACTGATGCCACATAACTTACTGCCAGAGAAGTAATCCTGTAATTTGAAAAATTATTTTGTAAGTAAAATTTCAGAAGTTTTGCTGAATTTTTGGCCACAATACAACGAATTCCATGAAAGTATTGAGTAACTAGCCTATTACACAGTGTCATGTCAACCAGGAAATCCAAAGGCCACTTAATATTGACAATTACATCAGAATCACATGAGAGATAAATGACACTAACTTGTTTTCTTAAAATGAGTGTTTTCAGCCTTTAGAATAGATTTGTTGAGTGAGAAATTATATACATTTAACTTTCAACAGCATAATTTATACGAAGAATTGACATTGTGCATGTGAAGAGCTTTCCTCAAATAGCATCCACCCTGTATTTTCTCATTTTAGCAGAACATATTTTAACACTTAGTAATATTAGCATTGTTTTCCATTTACTTAATTTTAATTTACTTTTAAACCTCAGACATTAAATGAATTAAATATAAGCTTAGTGAACCTTTAAAATATAGTCAACAACAAATTTTTAAACTAATTTAAACTAAGAAAAACTTACTCATAAAACTTTATAATTGCAATTTTTAAAAACTGTAGATTTAAGCAGTTCAACTCTCTGCCCTTATTAGGCGTGTCTCATCACTAGATACAATGTTTCTAAAGAGTTGTTACTTTATAGTTACTTTGATTAATGGTGGCTTGGACTAAGATTTCATTGGGTAGGATTAACTGGGCTTAAAGATGGCAAGATGCCATTATAACATTAATGCCAGAATTTAATGAGAAACAGAACTTCACTTCAAGGACCTTTATAACTTAATATGAGGGCATGATCATGTTCTCATTATTTTAATGTCATGTCTTATTAAAAATAAGTTACTTTTCTGTCGTGTGTGCATGGGTGTGCACGCGCGTACGATAAAGGTTTCACTCAGCAAACGTTGAGGGACTACTCGCTCTCCATCATCCACTGTGCTAAGGACATGAGGAGGAAGACCGCTTTCCATCCTCAAGTGAAGCAGACTTTTTCTGATCCATAAAAGCAGAAATGAGGTCCCATTGTGGAGTCTTTCCCCACTCACTGGGACCCAATGGGATAGAGTCTAGCTGGGTGCAGAAGGTTTCCAAGGATGTTACCTTCGTAGAAGCAGATCACTTTAGTCCACAGAGCAGGCGTGAACCACTGACCTTGCAGGGAGCAGCTGTGTGCTTTAACCACCAGACCATCAGAGCTCTGAAGGAAGGAGAAGCACCCCTCTCATGTGACTATCTTATGGCAACTCTGAATGTAGCTACTTCAGACTTTGATCTCAGGCTTTCCTCCTCTTATCTGTTTTACTTCTTGCATCCATCACCTGCTACATTGCCTGATGGAACAGCTGGGGCCAGCTATGCTGCTATGACAAAAGGGTCTGAGAGACTGAGTGTATCCATGTGGGAAGGACGCTGGGCATGGATTGGAAACTAGAGACCTCTTTCTAATACTGACTGGAAAGCTCCTGTGTCTGGTAGCTGCACCTGATAGAGGTCACTTATGTGTCCTAGAACTGCCTGGTAAAGTCCAAAATCGTGCAGAAGAGACAGGGAGGGCCTCTTGAGAGATGGATGCCTCCCCGGCTGCTCAGGAGGCACTTCTTGTGTTCATGGCTGAAGAGAGTGACTTGCCTTCTCTCAAACACAACTGTCTGTTCAGCCCTTCCGGATGCTCCAGGTTTGCGACTATTCTCTTTTAGAACCTTAAGAGAACAAGAGGTCTAAAACACATGGAAGCTGCCAGTGATGTACTTGCAAAGAACATGGAAGGCGTAGGCAGGCAGACAGTAGAGTTGTGAGAGGTAAGGATTGGCAGAGGCAAAGCAGGCAACGGCATCGTGCCCACCCTCCTCGGCCATCTACCTGTGCATCTGCGCTTCCTCGCGGCGAGGGCAAAGCCGAACGACTTTGTGAGCTGTTGGATCAAGCACGCGCTACTTGTTCTGCAGAAAAAAGCAAACCTTTTCTCTGCTCCCAGTTAATAAGAACAGTTTGTGCTGAGGGGGTTTATAAGAAGCCTTAAACCACGTAATGAATGATGTCCTCATGAATTTTCATAGAAAATAAAGGAATAGTCTGCATATGTCGTTTTGTATATCAGCCATCGGAGCACACAGAGAGAATCATGTTCAAAGCAAGACGTGTTTTCCTCCCCCGGGGCCAGAGGAGGGGGCGAGACACTTCGGGTGTCCTGACTGTCGGTGACTGCTTGTTTTCTTTGGAGCCGGTGACATGTGGAGCAGCCCAGAGATGAAGCGCCGTCCAGTGAAGGGGCGCATTGTTAAACGGAGGAGGGGGTCCGTGGGATTTTTGTGGCAGGGTGGTATTTGCAAGACGGACCAGGCCGCTGGGAGGTTTTTACATGTGCCAGTTCCCAGTAACAGGAAGATCCGTCTCTGTTTGAGACAGCAGATCCAATTTAGCAAATTATTATTATTCCTTCAAAATTAATGTGAACAATTTTCTCTTTGAGGCTGCTTTTTCCATAGGTGATGTGTTCCAGATGGGCTCGCTGTAGAGCTCCCCGCGTTTCGTGTGCGCGTTCACAGCCATCAGCGCCCGCTCTGACATCTCCGGGTTCCTCTCTCCCTCTCCACCCCCTGCAGGGAAGAGAACCCCGAAAGCCAAGGAGAAGCGCAACAAGAAGAAGAAGAGAAAGCTGATCGAAAGGGCCCAGGAGCAGCACAGCGCCTTCCTGGCGACGGACAGAGCTCACCAGTAACCCCCTCCCTCCCCCAGGAGGCACGCTTGGCGGACTTGGGGTGGGCTGAGAGGTTCCTGTTGGCCACCGCGCACAAAGCTGCTTTCCACTTCTGCGCCCCCCGGGGCGAGGGCAGCCTCAGACTGCTTCGCCCCATCTGTGTTCCCAGAAACGTTGTGCCCGGAGGCGCCGCTGCCCCCTTGGAGTCTGGGTTCTGCATCCGTTCCCCTGGACCCGAGACTGTGGAGGCAGGAGCTGGCGGACCTGAGGCAGTTGGGCCAGGCAGCCGGGCACAGCCTGTGTCTTGGTCCCGGCCCCCCCCCCCTCCACCCCCCCGGAAAGGAGACAGGTGTGAGACTGCAGACCACCCTGGGCGGCCGGACGTGTCCCTATTTCTGTGAAAGACGCCGCTCAGCAGACAGAATGTCGTTTCTCTTGTGACCTTCCTGTCTCACATTGTGCATTTTCAAGGATCAGTGTCATGCATAGGTGGATGTCTGTTACGTGTTTCCATATGCTGTCCCCAGCACCTATTCCCTTCAAAGTGCTGCCAGGGTGGTGAGAGGCTCCCACGATCGCTGCTCACTGTCTCAGCAGCTCTCCAGTGTACATAGTCAGCCAGAGCGAAATATAAACCTCTTAGTGACTGTATATTTATGCTTTCCTAGGGGTAACAAGTCGTATCTGGATAATATTATATCCCTTCGTTGCTGAGGCGCCTAACCGTTGTCCAGTCAATGACTGTTGCCGTTTCGTTAACTGACAAATGTTTTGTTGCCCTTGACACATTTGGGGGTGGGTGGGTGGGATGGGAGCGGGCTTCTTTCTTGTTGTAAGGATAGGATAAGCTAGTTTGTACATATAATCAAATGCCCAGTGTCAAAGAATTTTGAATATCTCCAGTCCTACTTTCCCCACTCTCCATCTCCCCGGACCAAGAAGGCAGCAGCACGTGGCACTTGCCAGCCACAAGCCCAACCCCCCTTTGAGTCGAAGATGTGATGGCTTTAGGAAATCTGACAGAAATGCTGCCGGGGTGACTGACAGTGGCTTACAGATCTCGTCATACAATTTCACTCGTCCCCTGGATAATTTTTTTCTCTCGCTTCCTTATTATTTTTGACTTATTATTATTATTTTTTTAATTTGGAGTAGTCCCTGCTTTGCCACGATGGAGTCTCTATCGAGATTCTTGCACGGCATTAGAAGTTAATACCACAACATGGTACAGAGAATTTGAGGAGCAAATTGCTTGAATCCCCGCCACTGCTGGCAGACCTAGACACATCTTTATTGAGTAGGAATCGATTTTCTTCCAAGACGGAGAGAGGGGGAGAGTTCAAAGCCCTCCGAGGAGAGTCCCAATACTGGTGTTTGGGAAATCTCTTCCTTCAGAGGATTGTACATTGATGTCTTATTTTGGAAAGAATCATTGTCTTCTGATTCATGAGAAAATTGGAATGGCCAGGAAATGGTTGCAGATTTTGAGGCTGGGAAAAATCAGAGCAAGGTATAAGTCTTTTTCTCACCTTGCATTGGAAAAACTACCTCTTTGGCATTTCTCTTATAATGTTTGAGTCAGAAGCATCTTACCAATAAGTATAAATGTCATGTACACCATTATGAAACTATATTGCTATGAGATAATAAGCCATATATGAATGTTGTATACAACTTTAGGGTGTGCACTTCATCCTGAAGTGTTCCTCTCCTTCCATATCTGTTTACACTATATTCCCATCACTGAAGGGGGGAAGGGGCTCCTTTATATACTGCTTCATCCTTACTGAGTCAATATCTGTTATGTTTCTGGGATGTTCTTCTTGTGTGTGTGCATTAAAAGACACTTCAAAATATTTTTTTTGCAAGTGTTTTCTTTAGAGTTACATTTAGGGAGGAAAAGGCAGAGTTTTAGATTTTACTTCCCATCTAAAACAGTATTGTATTGAGAAGTACATGTGGAATCACAATTTTTGGAATCTACAAATAAAAATATTTTTGTCAACTCTGCTCCCTACTAACTATCCTTTAAAACATAGAAAGCAAACAGAGCATTTTAAAAACCACATCTCTAACCTGTATGATTTTCTCTACAAAGCACACATTCATGATTTTGGAAACTTTAGGCCAGGTGATCTGGGTTCAAGTGGCCTCGAGCCAATGATGTAAATGCTGCAAACCTCAGTTTCCTACATCTCTGATTTTGGACTAGCAATATTATCTATGCCATAGGTTTGTGCCATAAGGAGTAAACCAGGGGAAAATGGTTAAAGTTCAGCTATGAAGTCCTACATAAATTACCTGTTGTTCTTGTTAATGACCTGTTGCCTTGAATATTCCATTTCTTTCAAAGCACTCACTTCTCATCAACTAAAGAGAATACATTTATAAAGTATACATTTCCTTCAGTCTGCTATTTGACACTTGAACATATGAGGGGGGACCTTTTTTCCCCCAAAGATATGTAATTAACTTTTTTACTTTTTGTTTTGTTTTGTTTTTTGGGTATCACTGCCTCTGGTGGTCATGGGCACCACCCAGTGCCGCCCCTGAGAGCCGCTGCTGGATTTGAACCGCCAAGCCCACGGACTGCAGTTCCGCACTCACTTACGCCACCGGGGCTCAGCCCACTTTTTAAAAAAGAAAACCTTATCACCTGCAAAGTACTCTCCATTACACTTTATACATTTGTCAAATCTGCATTTCCATTCTTGAAAACATTTTTCAAACATATTTGGATGACTGACAGGACCTCCCTCATTGTTTTCTTCACCACTTCTATGTCTTCAAATCACTCTCCTTTCATGGCCCTGATCATTCGCTGAAATATGTCACAAGAGTGTGGTCAGGTGCATGGGGCATGAGTGGCATGATATGTTTTGCCAAAAACTGGCACACCAAAATGACCGCGGTGCATTGTCGTGGAGGCAAAAACATCCCACAAATCACGTCTTTTTTGTTGAAGGCTTTATGTTTTGCAATCTTTTCAGCCTGACCTGGTGGAATGAACTCCAAATGCACTGAGTTGATGTCCAGAATGAGATTTGTCATCAATAGTTCACTCTTTTTGAAATGAGAAAGCCTCTCAAAACTGGAGTTTCCCCCCATAGCACTGTTCTTATAAGCTGTGTTCAACATTACAACAATTTCTGTGGCATTTTTACTGAGCAGGGAAAAAAAACTTTCACCGCTGCACACTGTTTTCTAAAATTGGTCATCACAAATATGGGGGCTTGAGGGAGACTGATTTTATGAAAAAATTCACTGTGACCAGAGAGAACTTTCCCAGGTGATGCCACTTGGTGCGCTAACTCACAGCAAGTTGCTCAATGCTTCCTTAACAGGGGTGGGAGGGGATGTGTACTAGAAAAGCACCACCCAGGGGAGCTTTTTTTCATTTTTGTGGTAGGGTGGTACCCTCTGGTATAATTGTAGTTTTGGAGTAATTATCCAAAGTTCTAAAATTTGGGGACCATCTAGTAGTTTTCAAAGACAACTATACCATTCCTGTATGTCATACAGTATATCAGAACAATATATGAAATTAGTTTCCCACTCCCATATTTTCAGGGAGCATATCCATCATCATAGTAAAGGGTGTGGCTACAAGGTGGTCAGTTAGGTATCACAAGTGGGCAAAGGGTTATTCCATGAATATATTTTTCAGGATTCCATCTAAAATATCCATTCATGCCTGGCTAGAGATATCTGGACAGAAGTTAATGCCCAGTCTCTGGGGTAAGACTTGCTTAAAAGGGATGTGTAGTGTGTTTTCTTACTTCATTCTCACTTGAGAGGAGCTGAGATTAGGCAAAGTAGGCTTGGTAGCATAGTGGGTTAAGAGTTGGGCTGCTAATAAGGCCATCTGCTCAAAACCATAAGGAACTTTTGTGGAAGAAAGATGAGGGATTCTGCTCCCATCAATACATTCTGTCTCTAAAACCCATAGGTACAATTCTACTTTGCCCTGTAGAGTTATGAAGAGTCAGAATCCACTTGATGGTAGTGTGTTTGGTGTTGATTTATGAATAGGGAAATGAAAGAAAATTGAGGCACACTTTATTTTAGAGCAGTGTTGTTTGTTCCCGTTGGGATGGATGCCAATCATGACAACCTGGGTACAGTGTACAAAACACTGCTTGGTCTGGTGCCATCTGTATGATTTTCAATGTGCTCAAGCCTTCTTGTGGCCACTGTATTTTGAGTGCCTTCCAACTTATGAGTGCATCCTCCATTAGATCAGACAATGTTCTACTGGGATCCACCACGCTTTCTTTGCCTAATTTTTGGAAATACGTTGCCAAGTCTTTCCAAGTCCGAGTTTGTAGACTCTGATGAAATCTGTCACTGTGGGTGGCCTTCTTGGTATTTTAAAAATACTAGTAGCACAGCTCCCAGCTTCACAGTCACAAAAATGATGGGTGTATGGATGAGTAGCAGAGGGTCACTCTATATCTTGAAAAAACCCATTATCTTTCTCTTCTTTCATAAAGTTAATTCTATTCTTTCAACGACTTATTTTTTATCATCAGACATCTACTTTCATATGCTTAATCTTTCTCTTCGTTTTATACAATTTCATTCTAGCTCTTCAGTGTTCAGCAGGCTAAAAAGGTTAAACTTACATTTGCTGAACACTTTTGACTTCAAAATCACATCTGTGCCTTTGTTCATTGGCCTCTTGTTTCTGCTTCACCAATAGGTCTAATGGTCCCAGCAAGGCAGCCACTCTTGCTGAGTACCATGAAAATGTATGATTGTTATTGATCATTTTCTTGGCCATGTCTACCGTAGTGGACACTATATAGCACCCTCCCCTTTAGGAATTTGGTTTCCCTTTAGCTTCAGTGGTAATCCTCTCCTGTGTTTTCTACTTTTAAGTTGTTTCTTTTTAAGTTTGTTCTTTACCCCATTCAAAAAAAATGGCCAAGAGATTGGCAAGAGATTAGGCCAAGTTCAAAGTGTTCAGTTAAACTTACTCCTCTTGGGAGATATATAACCTTGTTATTTCAGTACTGTTTGTTGTAAACTCAAAACCCAAACTCATTGCTGTTGAATCAATGCTTACTTCAGAGTCTGTATCTATGTATCTAGGACTTTGATGTTTACAAGGGATGTTTGAAAGTTTCCTCTAAAAATGGAATTCAAAGATAATGGAAATTTTCTATAAAAATTCTTGAAGTCTCCACCATTGTATCGCGATAGTGCTATTAAGTATAATTCATTCTGCTTTCAGCTAGGGTGCATTCAAATCAACAAACCCATCTATGAATCTCTGAGAATTTCATGTGGGACATTGATTACTAGGTCATGGAAGAGAAAAGGTGCCAAAAGAGGACTGCCAGGCAACCCTGAGACTCGCAACAACGGGAGGCCACCATTGCTCCAAGGCAAAAGGGAATGCAAGATACTTCCATACTTCCTTATGTCCAGCACACATGGTCATCCAGTTAGAGCTGTACACGTAACTGTGGCTAGAATTACATCCTGGTAGCATAGTAGGTTATGCGCTGAGTTGCCAACCGCAACGTTTGTGGTTTGAACCCACAAGCAGCTGCAAGGGAGAAATAAGAGGCTGCCTATTTCCTGTAAAGATTCAAAGCCTCAGAAATCCATGGGGGAGCTGTCTTCTGTTACACAGTCACTGTGAGTTGGAATCAACTCAGCAGCAGTGGGTTTTGTTTAGGGAAGAAGAGGGAGAGCTTAATTAAAGACAGTGCCTTCCTTGCTTAATCTACTCAGAAGGTTAGAGGGCAATGAACTTGCTGCCATGTAGCCAACTTCAATTTATAGTTACACTACATGACAAGGTGAGACTGCCTCTAGATTTCTGAGGCCATAACTCTACTATGGCCTATATGGCCTACTATGGCCTACTCTACTATGAGAGTAGAAAGTCTCATCTCTCTCCTTCAGAGTGGCTGGTGCTTTTGAACTAGCTTTGAGGTTAGCAGCCCAATGCTTGACCGCTAGTTTTTTATGATACAGAGTAGCATAAACTTTATGGGTTGTGTGGGTGGCAAACCCTTTTGGGAGTCAACCGACCCTTTCACAGGCATCACCTGATTCATAACAGTAGCAAAATTACACTTATGAAGTAGCAACAAAAATGATTCTAAGCTCCCGACACACAGAATCCTGGAACAGGAGTGGAAATAGTGATACCAGAAGCATAGGGGGAGAAGAAGGGAGAAAGGGGGAACTGATCTCAGTGATTGACATATACTCATGTACCCCTCTACAGGGGGAAGAGCAACAGCAAACATGGAGGAAGGGAGACAGCAGTTAGTGTGAGAAAGGAAACTAGTAATGTACAGTCTATCAGGAGGTTATGAGGTTTGGGTGGGGAGGGCGAGGGGGAGAGGAGCTGATACCAAGGGCTCAATAGAAAGTAAATGTCTAGAAAAGAATGAAGGCATCATATGTACAAACATGCCTGACTAGATCGATGTATGGATCATGATAAGAGTTCTACAAGCCCACAATAAAATGATTTGAAAGAAAAAAATTATGGTTGGGGCCTCACCATAACATGAGGAACTGTAGGGTCATGGCATGAGGAAAGTTGAGAACCACTGGAAAGGAAAGTAGAAAATGGATCCAAGATCAAACAGCCAAGTTGAACCATGATGACAAAAATGTAAGAGCAAACATGGGTTCAAAGACTCAACGATGACTCCATGAGTGGCTGGGTGCTGCTGTAACACAAGTGCCGCAGTAGAAATGGTATGCAGAACAGAAATGGTGTTCACTTGGTTCAGGACACTTAAAGTCAGAATTTAAGTCATTAACTCTAGTTGGAGGCCCTCTCTGTTGACTCTGGAAAAATCCTCTGTCAGCTTCTGTTACTCAGCATTCCTCAGTTCAATGACAGCCTCCATAGGGCATCTCTCTTACACTCATAGACTTCGCTTTCCTCTCACCTGCAGTTTTCATAGCTCAGAAGTGTTCGGTTTAGGGTGTACCCCACTGATAATGGATGTGTTAGCATCCCAAAGAGAACACTGTTTTTAAACCAGATCCCACTGCCCACCCCACCAGGGGGAGGCATTTGCACTCTGAAGAGTTTGTCAGATGCAATTCAATCCATCCAATAAGTATATTAAATCTGCTCGAGAGGTAAAACAGTCTGAAAAAGTGCATGCTAAATAAAGATGTAGCGAGATTCCCATATTAATCCATGATTAGTCATTACAGTAAACTGCCAGATGCTACCAGCTCCAGCTCTAGCTAGCATTGCTAATCACATGCACTTTGGGAGGCAGGACTGAGCACATAGACACAGTGTTCTTCCCATTTAGGTGTTCTGAGACAACACAACTGACTGTTGACAGGGAAGTTAGACTCCATTGCTTCGCAGGTTCAAGTTAATGACCTGGAGGGAGGGGTGACAGCGATTTTCTTCCAGAACACTCTTTGGGTACAATCACTGCAATATATATTTTTAATTAACCTTTCTACCAAAGTACTTCTACACACACAGAAAAATGCATGCAGAATTCTGGCATTGCAAACTGATTTCAAGTTTGATATGTCATTTGTCTCCTGATTTTACCATCAACATCCTTGCAAAAGTTGGATTCAACTTAATAAAATAATGGTTTCTTTTTAAGGATAAGAAGATTCCCACAGTCGGGACTGAGCCCCGGTGGCGTAGGGGTTGTGCACGGGACTGCGGCCCACTGGGCTGGCAGTTCAAATCCAGCAGCAGCTCTCCAGGAGCAAAGCTGGGCCACTTACTCCCACCAGAGGGCAGTGATGTCGAAAAAAAAAAGAAAAGATTCCCAGTCTCCACACCTCATGCCCCACCTCCCAAAACTGATCCACCACCCCTTCAAAACAAAACTGAACAAAGCCTTGTTCCATGTTTCTTTATATATATAATTTTATTGGGGAATCGCACAGCTATTATCACAAACCATACATCTGTCCATTGCATGTTAGACACATTTGTACATTTGTTGCCTTCAACATTCTCAAAATATTTTCTTTCTACTTAAGCCCTTGGTATCAGCTCCTCATTTTTCCTTCCCTCCCAGCTTCCCCCTCCCCCATGAACCCTTGATAAATTATAAATTATTATTTTGTCATATCTTACACTGAGTATGTTTCCCTTCACCTACTTTTCTGTTGTCTGTTCCCTTGGGAGGGGACTATATGTATATCATTGTAATTGGTTCCCCATTTCTACGCCACCTTTTGTCCACCCTCCTGGTAGCGCCACTCTTACCACTGGTCTTGAAGAGATCGTCTGTCCTAGATTCCCTCTGTTTCTGGTTCCTATCTGCACCAGTGTCCATCCTCTGGTGGAGCTGGATTTGTAGGGTAGAACTGGGATCATGATAGTGGGGTGGGGGTGGGAGGAGGAAGCATTGAAGCACTAGAGGCAAGTTGTGTGTTTAGTCATTGCTACACTGCACCCTGACTGGCTTGTCTCCTCCCCGCCACCCTTCTGTATGAGAATGCCACATTGCCCACAGATGGGCTTTGGGTGCCACTCTGTACTCCTCCTCATTTACTAGTGATAGCATTTTTCTTGTGTTGTGCCTGATCCCTGATCCCTTGGACAGCTCGAGGTCACCCAGACTGATCTGCTTCTTCCACGTGGACTTTATTGCTTTTGAGTTAGATGGTCGCTTGGTTACTTCCAAGCCTTTAAGATTCCAGAAGCTGTATCTTTTGATAGCCAGGCACCATCAGCTTTCTTCACCACTTTTGCTTACGCACACATTTGTCTCCAGTGATTTTGTCAGGAAGGTGAGCATCATGGAATGGCAACTTACTAGAACAAAGTGTTCTTGCATTGAGAAAGTACTTGAGTGGAGGCTCAATGTCCATCTGCTGCCTTAATACGAACCCCATAAATGTATGATGTAGATCTATTTCCCCATCATCATATATAAATATATTTACCTATATACATGCCTATATTTAGACCTGCATAAATGCCCTTTGCTTATTTCTTTCCTCTTTATTCTTTTACCACTTCCATGTTTCTTTGATTCTGTTGCTTCACACATTCGGTCACTAGTCCTAGAGAAAGGCCTGGTCCCATTTAAAATGGACATTTTGTGGTGTACTGAATTTCCCCAATGGCTCTGGCCACTTTACTCCTCCTGGCATTTTACAACTTCAGCTTCTGTAGCAGTGTGCTACATCTTCAGGTGCACATCCAACTTCGATCCGGTTTAACTTTTCTTGTCGGGCTTCCATTTTCCCTCTCGCTAGTTTTACTCTATAAGATTGAACTTCAGGCCTTCTGCCCTGAGCTTGTTTTTGAGCATGTGTAGTTAGGAAAGGGATGAGCAAACCTTTCATAACTTTCTGTGACGGTCTTGACTCTGGACTCCAGAGAGTATTTGAGGCCATCACAGCTACTTAACTGCAGCGAAAAGGCCACAGAAAATATATGTGATGGTCTTCCCATGGCATTTTATTATGAATTGAGGGCAACATACTGGCACAAAGTGGCAGACTAACACAGAGGTCTTTGGGGCTATGCTGATCCCCTCCATTGAAGATTGTACTACAGAGGACAGCTCTGAAGATACAGCCCAGGGAAAGTGATGGGTCGGCTCAGAACAAATGGGAGCAAACTAAGAGGGATGGAGGGAAGGAAGGAGGGAAGGAGAGAATGAACTGAATCCTAGTTCACCAAGCCCCAAGAATGACACTCCTGCACAGAGCAGCCAAGGCACAGAGAGGGCCATAGGGCCAGCCCCACCATGAGGCACAATGTTTCCTCACTGACCCACGGTGCTGCAGGGGACAGCACTGGAGACAGTGTGGGGGCTGTGTCTGGTCTCTGTGTGATGCTCAACTTCCTGACATGATCACTGAAGACAAAATGGTTGCATAAGCAAGTGTGCTGAAGAAAGCTGATGGTGTCCAGCTATTACAAGATACAGCATCTGGGATCTTACAGGTTCGAAGTTACATAAGGAAGCATCTAGCAGGGAAGCAACAAAGCCCACATGGGAGAGGCATGCTGGCCTATGTGATCATGGAGTGTTGACAGCATCAGGTCTCATGCATCAGAAAACCCACAACAAAAACAAACATATTGATGTGAACACGGCGAATCAGAGTAGCAAAGGGGGGAACAAAGATCTGATAACAAGGGCTTGGGTAGAAAGAAAATGTTTTGAAAGTGATGATGGCAACAAATGTACAAATGTGCTTGACACAATGGATGTATGGTTTGTTGTAAGAACAATGAGAGCCTCCAATTAAGTGATTTCTTTTAAAAAATCAGTAAAGAAAAGAAATATCGTAATAAAAGTACCGACAAAGCAGTTAAAAAAAAAAGAAACTGTATTGTGGATCTTTTCCTACTCTCTCATGTGTCTTGAAATCTTTTCTTTTGATTATTTTCAAACATTTTTTCTTTATGTAAAGACCACTTTAAGTTTACTGATCATTAAAAAAGTGAGAAACAAAACAAAACGCAGGCATCTGAATGTGTTCGATCCATAAGCTGTGATTCATTGATTCCTGGTCTGAAAAATAAATTCTCTTGTTTCATGGATTACCTTTGATAATTCTATGAAAAATTACCTATAGTTCTGGGAGAAATTTGATAAATGCTTTAATGAATGTCCTATTCTAACTACCTTGTGTATGTATAGTTATAGAGAATAATCACTGATCACACAGTGGTTAAGCACTATCTGGTAGCCAAAAGGGCAGTCATTTGAACACACAAGCCCCTGGACAACAAAAAGATGTGACTGAGCTTCCAAACTGATCACAGCCCTTGATACCTTAGGGGACAATTCCACCCCACCCTATGAGATCTCCGTAAGTATGGTATAGGTCCAAAATTATGTTTCCAGTCCTGATATCTCCTCCTTCTTCTAGTTTTATCCTTTATTCTTAGCCACAGGATACTATATTGATCTTTGATTCAAGCATAAGGTAGTGTTGAAAGCGCCTAAAGCAAAAAATATTTTATCTTCATTATCTCTTTTATAAAGTTTCACTACTATAAGTAGCGTGCTTTCCTCACCTACATTTCCATCACACTCTTGCATTTTCTCTCTATCTTCTTTTTAGTCAACACCAGGCGGGCTCCTTCCTGTATCTGTAGAATGCATCAGTAGTATCATCTTTCCTTGTCCTAGCAGACTCAATTTATAGAAGGTAAATTCATGGATTCATTTTTTAAAAATTATTTTATTGGGGGCTCATACAACTCTTATCATAATCCATATACCCATCCAGTGTGTCAAGCACATTTGTACATAAACATAGTCAAGAAAGTTCATTTCTTAAATGATTGTCTATTCAACTTATTTTTAAAAACATCTAATGACAATCCTTACATCCATTGTGTCAAGCACATTTGTGCAATGTTGCCATCCTCCTTTTCAAAACATTTTCTTTCTACTTGAACTTGGCATCGGCTTCTCATTTTTCCCCTCCCTCCATCATTAGCCCTTGATAATTTATAAATTATTAATAGTTTCTCATGTCTTACACTGACTGATGTTTCCCTTCACCCACTTTTCTGTTGTCCATCCCCTTGGGAGAATGCTATATGCAGCTCATTGTGATTGGCCCCCCCTTTGTTCTCCACCTTCTGCCTACTCTCATACAGTCAACTTTTACCAACTTTTATATTGTGCTTCTGGATTACTTGTTTTCTTAAAGCTTCTCCTGATTATAGTAATACTTTTTCTTTCCATTTACATTCAATCCTTGTGGTAGTTACATAATATGTTGTCAATTCGAGACTGAAGAGTGAAGGGGTAAAGTTTATCCTGTCAATTAAATCACAGCTTGAGGACCTCATTTGAAGGTGTTAAGGAGATAAAAAGCTCAATGGAGATGGGACAGTTGCTCACTCCCTGCAAGATATTCCTGTGGACAAGACACATGGAGCTGTGCTAGAGCCCTGGAGGTAAAGGAGCCACATGGAGAGCCCTGCCAGCACTGAGATGCCTCTACCGCCACTGGATCCACAAGACTTCACACTCGCTGGCCTGTGATCTTCTTGCATTCAGCACTATTGCTGAATGATGTTTTGTGAGTCTGGAGAGGTGTTGTAGATTTCTATCGAACTTATGGGCTAATATTGGATAATGGATTTGATCTGAACTGACCTGGGTTGTTTTCTTAATGTACTATTACTATTTGATATAGACTTCTTTTCTTTTCTTTTTCTTCGCATCACTCCTCTGGTGGGAGTAGGAAGCTCAGTCTTGCTCCTGGAGAACTGCTGCAGGATTTGAACTGTCAACGCTGTGGGCTACAGTCCCGCACACAGCCTTGTGCCACCAGGGCTCAGAGATATAAAGTTCTTTTCTGCACACATATGAGTCTCTCTGGATTTGTTTCTCTAGTCTACCTGGACTAACACAGTCCTCATAACCATTTTTAGCCTATGAAATTGAATATATTTTGCATTTCTTCTTGGAGTCAGACTCTTGGTAGACAGTGATTGCTGTTGTGTTCTCTGACTTGATTATTTTGATTGTTAGATGATTTTTAGATCAAGTGCTCTGTATTAACCTGAGCCCTTACACAGAGACAACAGCCTATATGATAGTGGTGGGGATGTCAAATTTGGTGTTTTTGAGGAGGTAGTCTTTGGCATGAAGCCTGTCTGATGGATTTATGGAAATCAGGCAAAGGAACAATCAAGATGCTGGAAATAAACAGTACAAAATTCTTGGGACAGGATCAGTGTTAATATGATTAAGGCCCAAGCTAAAAGAAGCATGGGACCAACCTAATGCAAGCAATTAAAGGTAAATGAGGAGATATCAAGGCCATAGATATTAGTCTGAGAGTTTGGGAAACCCTTGGATGATTAAGGGAGAAAAAGAGTATATGATCTGAGTCCTGTGTTCTGCTAATTTGCTATGTGGAGAGAGGATTTGCAGAATGAAAGCATAGATAAATTAGAAAGCAATTGCAGTAATTAGATGAACATGAATGTGGCAAGGTGGAGGGCTTTAAAGCAGAGAAATGCTTGGTTTCAGTGCATGACTTGATGGAAGAACCTACAAGACTTGTTGATGAGTTGGATAGATGTGAGGTAGGCTGGGGAGGAACGGTGAAGGCAAAAACAAAGAAATCTCTTATGTTTTAAGGACTAGGACACACATGGATATGGAGAGGAATAGAGAAAAAATAGATCTATTTTTCTTACGCATACTTGGAGGTGAAGTTTAGACATCTAAGTGGGCACAACAAATAGGTAATTGAGGTTTAGGAGAAAGGTCAGGGCCCAAGGTATAAATTGAAATGATGGATACATCATCGTATAGTTGGTTGTAGCACCATGTATCTATTTCAGGGAGAGAATCTGTAAGAGAAAGAGAAAAGACATAGGGACCCTTAATCCCTAGGCATCATTCAGAACAGACATCCATTAAAAGACCATTCAAAAGTGATCTGAGAGAGAATGGCAACATGTGGTTGATAAGAGTAATTGAGAGGTTGGACTCAAGATTCTGGTTGTTCTTTTCCTCTTCTTTCGAATGTGCCAGGAGAAAGTAAAGGCAGTTGAGGTGTTTAGCAAAGGATTTAGTCCTTTATTCTTCTCAGTTTGATTTCCTCCTTCTATGCTACAACTTGAGACCTACTAGTTACATGTTGGGCTCTAACCAGAAGGTCACCATTTCTCCTTGGGAGGTAGATGAGGAATCCTATTCCCATAAAGGGTTATAGTCTCAGAAATGCAAAAGGGCAGCTGTACCCTGTCTCATAGGGTCACTAGGAGTCACTATTGACTCCATGGCTGTGTTTTGTTTTCCTTTTGATACTGCTTAAGAGTGACATATACTGCAAGTGTATAATCTCCTGCCCAACAGCTGCCATGTAGAAGGTCCCAAAAATATGCAACTAAATTCTTAAAATATTGGTCTCAATTCTTCTCATACTTGTAACAATTACACTTAATTCAAGCTATCATATCATTGACCAATTTGATCTATATTTGTGATGAAACTATGATCTCAACAACCATCAAGAGTTTTTCATTATTTTTTCCAATTTTAATAAAATATACCAAGTGAACAACATAGCACATATTCAATTATAGGCCCTTGGGTTTCTAATTTTCAACCACGAGGGTTTTCCAACTTGTAATTATTGTGGTACTTTAGTAATAAAGCTAAGTTATCTGAGGGGGAGAGTACATGTCTGAACGGAGTTAGGTATTCTGCACATATTCACAATCATAGTATTTATCTGGACAGCAAGACAAGGGTTAAAAGTATGGGTTTCTGTGGTGTTTGAGGTGCATAATACAATAACTAAAACTTTAAGCACTTATTTTGCATTTAAGAAAATTAAGTATGTTGCTCATCTTTGTTATAATCTGGTATTAATTGGTCACGCAGTTTTTCAGTGTGGTTGGTCTTGAATTCAGGAAATGATACTCAATAGATTTCAAAAAGCAGAATCATCCAAAGGAAATTTGATTAGAATAGGACATATGCCTCCATGTCTCATGTATGTACTGTGGTGCTTGTATGTTGCTGTACTACTGGGAGCTATACCACCAGCTATACCAACAGGGTCTCTTGTGATGGATGTCTAGAATTCCAGGGATCTTGTAGATTTAGACTGGCAAGAATGGCCTGTGACCTACTTCCAAAATCTAGCCAATGAAAGCTTCATGGATCACAATAGGATATTGTCCTACATTTGGAGAAGATGAGCCCCTCAGGTTGGAAATCAGGATGCCAGAGTCACAAAAAAGATAGGCTTACCATACACCAATGAGTGACAGAGTACAAAGCCAAACTCCCTCCCATGCTACATGAAATTGTGAGGAGTCAAGGCTTACTTAACTGCCACTGACAACAACTACACTAAGTACGTGTCAGTTTAGAATTAGAATCATGACACCTACTTTTAAAGGAGTACTTCATTTTGGTGCAAGAAACTAACAAATACTCCTCAAATGGTGATACAATTGTTTATTGTCAAGTTTCCTTGGGAATACATGTAATATTATTAGATAGCTGAGGCAGCAAACAAGTATTCAATGAATTATAGGTCCTTAGGTTTCTCCATGTGCCTGCACTTATGAACTATTGGGATGCTCACAACTATTTCCTGGGAATCATACTGATCCTTGGCTGTGTTCGCTCACATCACCCCATTAACCACTCACCCATTACCATACCTGCATCCTTCATCTTGTCTTCATGGTTCCTGGGGGTATCACCTTCTCCATGTGGCCCAATGTCCTTGACTTAGCATTGATGTACTCTTTCTCCATTTGTAATTTGATTCTTTTTAACATCCTTAAATAAAGCAGCTTATTGAATTGAATATATTTATATTACTTCATCTGCAAGGTTGTCTACCTCTTGAAGCGAGAGACCTTATTCTATGTACCTTCTTTTTATTCCTCGAATTTGTCTGTTTGGCAAGTTCATCACTATGTGAAAGAATCACATTGATGCTCTAATAGTTGCTTCCTGATTTTTATGACTGGTTGAGACTTGAATTGTCCCAGAATGCCAGGAAAAGAAGTTTTAGAGAGTCAGAGGTGAGCATCCCCATAGGATTTCTAAGATCACTCAAATTTAATACTAAAAATTTCTAAAAGCTATCCCATTAAACTCTAAATTACTTTCTATTGTATTTCTAAGATAATTGTGTTTGTGATTTTGGTCAAAGTCTAAAAGGCAGTCTATTTATTTGTGTTCATTGGCTTCAGAGTTTATTAGTTTGGGTCTCAGTTCTGTGTAGTTCAAAGAGTGACAAGTGGGTAAAGTTTTGATTAGAGGAATAAGTCCTTCTTTAAATTTATTTAAAGAATGAACTTTTAAGTGTGAGACTTTATTTTCTATGAGTCATGTGATTGTCAATGAATGATTGTGCATTTCATCTAGAACAAGGAGAAATGATGACCCACCAAGTTTTAAGCACAAGTCAAACTCAGATTTGTGCTGAAACACTTTGAGCTTTTCCATACATGTGTTCATTAAAATAAAAAAGAAAGAAGCCCATCCCACCCCCTCTTTCTCATCTCTAGCTTTATCATCCTTGCCACTTTGGTGATATCAATCTGTGTCCATCCCTGAAAACACAGATTATTTTCTGCTGGGTGTGTAGGCAAACTATCCCACAAAGTTCTCGGTGTTCTCCAGTCTGTCCTGAGGGTACATGATTAAGAACTTACTGAGTCAAACACAACATTGATCACAGAGACAAGGGAAACACCGGGTAGTGACTGCCCCAAGCAAAACCACTTTGTGAGTATGTGGCGAGGATGCACATGAATGACACCCGTGTCCAGGTGGCCAAATTTATGTCCATCCTCTTGTTCTGATAATACAGAACAGGGGGATGAATTGGTAATGAAGCAGGCAGAAAACAGATGGTGACTCCATGTGTGTATACTGCTGAAAACCTACAAAGGGGGAAACATTAAATGTGTCTTTAAGTTTAAATTAGTGCATTTCAAAAACACAGCCTGTTGAGCTTTTGAAAATACTCTGGATGAATGTGTTTCATCTTATAGTTTTGAGCTCTGATGTGTTTTGTGGAATAGCAGCAGACAAAACGGATGGTATTTTGCTTACCCTTTCTTTAACTCCTCAATATTGGTGGCTCTCCACTGTAATTAGGTGCTGGCACACGGTTCTTTGTCATTAAATTTGCTATACCCTAATTAGGAAATTTAGACAATTTCACAAGACCACCATCTAACAATTGGCCCCAATTATTAAATATCTTTTCTAGGATTATACGACATTTGTTTTCATGCAAGAATACTGATTGAGTTCAGTGCTTGGGTTATTTGCTTAAAAGAAATTTCTTGCTGTTTAGACAAATACTAATCTGTCAAAATTATAGAACATTTTCTGGCTTCTTATATGTAATAGCTGAATTGGAGATATTTGAGTCTGAACCTATCCAGAAATGATTATTTCTTTGACTTACACTCAGAGACAAATAAAAATGGTGCTCAATGGCCAATCCAAACACATCCTAGAATAATTTGGGAGAAAAGCAACCACAAACTCACCCTATGATTCTATGAGGGTCTTGGATGATTGAATATAAAACTTCATAAAAATGAGTACAGTTGAAGGTTGGGTAAAGTTTTTAGTGAGTCCAGAATTTGGTCTGGACTTTCCATACAATGGAGTTACAGGAAACCAGGGCCCAGATGAAAGAGCGATTGGAGTGTTTTTCGTCCCCCTCATATTCCACATCTGCTCTGCATAAATCTCTGGGCTATTATTACCTGAGCAATTCTTTCTATGTTCTTCCAGGTAAAACTCAAACTGTCCAAGTTCAAGGTGGATTCAATTTATATTTTGGACATCGATGAGTTTACCCAATGTGGCAAGATTTCTTTAACAGTGCCAATTCTATACTAAATCCCATTTGTATATCAATTTACTTTTTATAAAACAGATTCATTGCTCCTTTTGGTTGTTCCTGATGCTGCTGCTGATCATTCTGGGAGAGCTTATCATAAATATTTTTATTTTGTGAACAAAAATATTTAGATTTTCAACAAATACCCTCAACCAGGTTATACATTGAGTGGAAATATTTTAGCAAGTCAAGGAGAAAAGAACCACCCTGATGGGATCTGTACAAAGGGATCAGATTCAGGATCATTCTTTCTCTGTCTCTCTTGCTCTCCTCCTTTCTCTCCTCTATCCATGTCTCCATCCCTCTTGATTCCTACCATGAGCAGCAACGTGAGAAATACAGTTTAGGAAATATAATGGCCCATGATTTTATTGGAAATTACATGTTACTCGGCACAGAAAAAAAATCCAGAAAGAACTATTTAAATCCTTGTCTTTCCTGAAATTAGGGTGTCTTAAGTATCTGATAATCTGAGTAAGGGACTTGCAAGCATGTGAAGTTTGCACTTTAATAAGCATTTGCTGAATTTCTCAGTGATGGTGATTTTGCTCTGTAATTCAAAAAATAAATAATTGGTTGTAGCTATAACTAGTTCGAACAATTCATACTTATCTTAAATGATAAGCCCTCTGAAGACAGTTTTTAAAATTTAAATAATTGTGTTTCAAACCAGTATATTGATTTGTATATATTAACTAATTCTATAGGTGTTTATATTTACCTATGTACCTATCTACCCACCTTTCATCTATCTTTCTATCTATCTATCATCTATCTATCTATCTATCTATCTATCTATCTATCATCTACTTACCTATAAGCTATCTAATCTATCTTTTTATCTATTAACTTAGTCCCCATAAAAGTTGTGTGGTAGGATAATCAATTAGTTGAGTCCCCGTGTATACTGGAGGAATCTGAAGTTGAGTCAGAATACTTATTTAAGTTCCATGACTCCTTTTATACCAGGTTAACAGTTGATATTTGTTCAAAAATAATTGCATCTTAAACATATGGCGAGATGTTCAAAGGAAATGCCTGATAAAGATGTTTCTTTGAGTGAAATGGCTATCATATTTTAACTACTGATATATTTCCATCATCTTATTTACAGTTTTCACATCCAAGTTTGGTTCTGTTCCATCTAAATAACATCATCAAAAATAATTTAGAAAACATTTAACATTAAATCTCAAGAACTATTACCCACATCAAGGTAATGCAGGCCAAAGTTTTTCTCATTTATTCGTATGGAGGGGGCTTCCATGAAAGATACATGATCCACATTGTCGAGCAGCGGGAAATTCGGTCCTGGAAACAAGACTGAAAATAGACACACAAGCACTTAGCATCTAGAGTGTGAACTAGAGATACTAGTGACTAGAAAACATTCATCTAAAGCACAAAGAGCTCCTGCCACCATTTCTAAAGGGACCGGCGCTGGCAGGGGTCTCTCCGAGGCTTCCCTGGCTTTAGAGGTCTGGTTGCATCCGTGTGTCTTGTCCTCAGCCTTGTTAGTGGGAGTGTCTGCAAGCAAGCGAGTGTCTCCTGCTTCCAAGAAGGAAGTACCAGGATTCTCAGAATTCTCAGAGGAGAAAACCATGCCCACACAGAGGTCTCATTGGGTATCTCCAGATTGACAGGCTAGATTCCACTCCTACACTCTTAATCCTCAATTTGACACCAGATTAGGTGACTGCCACAGGAGTTCTAGAAGTCTGCGGTATATTCATTAGTGTTGCCGAGGTATACCTTAGTTGTCGTACCCCCCCCCCATGACATCTTATTCTTTAATATTTTAGAGGTTATTTTTACAGTGGATTCGCTGAAAGCATAATTTGATGGGATTTCTCCTTCCCCTCCCCCTTCTTCATTTAGCATGGTTTGATTTCTTAAGGGCTGTTTCCGTGAGTGGTGATTGTGGATTCCAGTAAAATTAAATCCTGACAACTTCAATCTTTTCTTTGTTTTTCATAATTTCACCCACTAGCCCAGTTGTAAGGATTTTTGTTTTCTTTTATGTTGAGTTGTCAGTCATCCTGAAGGTTGTCATCTTTGATCTTCATAAGCAAATAACATCCTCTTTGCTCTCAGTAGCAAGGCTAGGTTCTCTGCATATCACAAATTGTTAATGAGTTTTATTCCAGTCCTGATGCCAGATTCTTCATCTAGACCAGCCCCTCGGATTACTTGCTCAGCAAACATGTTGGATAAATGTGATGAAAGGATTAAACCCTGACACTCATCTTTCCTGAAAGTACCTTTTTGTTCTGTTCAAATGACTGCTTATTAACATATAGACAGATGCTACATGAGCACAATGGAGGGTTCTGGAATTCTTATTCTTTTTTATGGTCAATAAGCTTGCATGTTTTTCTGACTTTGAAATTAGTTTTATTGGGGTCCCAAATGCCAGATTTATTTTCCCACTATGATCCCAAGACCATAATATATAGTATAATCTCTATTCTCACTAGCAGTGTATGAAAATACTCTACAAAAATGAATTCTGAAATCAATTTAAAGAAAAAAAAAGAAAGATAAGCATGATTCATAAATAGAATGCAGAGAAGAAAGCGTTAGCATCTAATGGCTACTCTTCATAGGTAACCCTTGCTATGTTCTTTTGGGGGGGCTTCACTGCCCTCTGGTGGTCTTGTGAGCGACCGAGCCTTGCTCTTGGAGAGCTGCTGCTGGATTTGAACCGCCAAGCCCATGGGCTGCAGTTCCGCACTCAACCACTGTGCCACCGGGACTCAGCCCTTTGCCATGTTCTTACTGCTGTAAACACAATGTTAATAACGAGATAATAGTTTAAAACCTGTCAGGCTCCTCCATGGCACAGTGCTTAGAAAGCTTGCCTGCTAACTGAAAGGTGGGCAATTTGAACTCACCAGCTGCCTTGCAGGAGAAAGATGTGACAGTCACGTCTGTGAAGATCACGTCTTTGGACATCCTAGGAGGCAGTTCTCCTTTGTCCGATGGTCACTCTGTGTTGAGATTAAGTCAATGGCTGTGAGTTTGGCCAGTAAGTCTAAGTTGTCTCTAAGAACAGCTGCATCTTTGAGATCCTTGTTTCGTCCTTCCTCACAAAGATGCCAGGGATATAACAGATCCTGTCAGACTACCCAGAATCTTGTAGACACCAACGGGGAAACAGTGCATTGTTGGAGTATTTGATGAGTGAGGAGTCCTTGAGTGGTGTGAATGGTTAACACTTTTCACTCCCAAAATCCAAACTCACTGCCATCAGGTCAATGCAGACTCATAGCAGCCCGTTGTGGGTTTTGGAGCCTTGATGAGAGCAGAAATGCCAGTCTTTCTCCAGAGAGCGGCTAGAGGTTTATAGCTCCTGCCCACATGGATTGCAGTTCAGTGAGCACCACGACAACATGTTCCACTCCTAACCCAGCAATGGTGGTCTGCATCCACCCAGACTCAGCCTTTCCTCTACAAAGGCCTGGAGGTCCCCTTCCAAAAATTCAGCTATGGAAATTCGTCTAGCACTCTCTTGTATTCTGGCAATATGGGGGGATGTGACTTAGAATCCACTTGACAGCAATGATTTTTGTTTTTCAATTATGAGTAAACAAAGCTTTAAGGAATCCACAAAGATTGGCCAATACCCAGACCATGCCTTCCATTGAACCTGGAAACACACCTCTATCCCTCAAATTTCTTGTCACCAGTAGAATAGATGGACATGTAAACAGCATCAGTTCCATAATTTGCAAAGCCCAGGGCAAAATGAAAACGTCACAGTCCTTATTTAGCATTTCAAGACTCAAGGCAGAACATCAAGTCAAGAGTGAGGTCTTTCCAAATATGAACCTGTACAATCGCCCAAGTCAAATGTCTAAGCTATGAGCCCTGAGGGTAAACATAAAATGATTGCAACTCAGTATAGCATGGCAAACACCTCCATACAATTGTGTATTAAGATACAATGCAGATAAATGGAAGTATGTTCAAGTTTGGTATAGTTCTGGTGGCTCTACAATGACCATATGGTAGGTTCTGGGGAAGAATAGAGAGCACTGGCCATGTGATGCATTATGAGCCTGGCTGCTCATCAGAAGATCAGCGTAAAAACCTATCATCTTTTCCATAGAAGAAAGATAAAGCTTTCTGCTCTCATAAAGTTTTACAACCTTGAAAACACACAAAGCCAGTTCTACTCTTTCCATAGGATGGCTATGAATCTGAATTGACATGATAAAGTGGTAAGTTGGGTTTCTAGTTTTTAATCATCTTGAATTTAATTGTAGCAAAACTTTCTACACAATGAAGCAAACCTACCGAAAAAGGGACAAAGGAAAGAAAAAAATCCATTTGACTCCATTGCATCCAATAACCCGATATTTGATAGCATCTATAGTGGTTTTAAAGCCTGAATCCAACATTTGGAGGGGAGTTGTTTACATTTATGAAGAATAGTGAGGCAGATAAATGAAATGAACACTAAATATGTTTGTGATTTTGTTCCTTGATCTATGGGAACCAAGGAAAGACACATTGTGCTCTCCCCTTACCCCCTGAAACCCAGTCAAGACAATGTAATTCTCAGAAAGCAAATGAAAAATATTCCAGTGAAGGACATCAATCGTTTTTACAATAAGAGTGAACCAAGCAACAGATATTTTGGCTTTTCTTATTTGGATTATCTTCAGTGTCCAAAAGTTGCTAAGTAACATGCTCAATAATGAGATTTCAAAGCCAGGAAGTTAATGATCCGTGTCCCTATTTAAGAGAAATATTAGTGAATTATAAGGCAAGATAGCTGAATACGGTAATGGGAACTTTGGGTAATCCACTTAACCATTTTCATGTGCTACTTTTTATTGCTACTCACAGTCAATTTGGCATGACACTTCATTTTTATTAGACCATTTGTGAAGATTATTTCATCATTATCTCAAGTTAGCTAATAACCACAGAGGAAAATAATGACATATAGAAAATAACCATTGTGTGGTCATTATGATTTTTAAACAACGTGACTTCCAGATATAATCCATTTGAATGTTCTTCAAAATACATAGCCTGGTTTCATTTCAGCAATACAGAAGACACACACACACACACAAAATCCTTTAACCAACCACTCCCTGTGACGGAAGCATTTATTCACTCCACCTTGGACTTGAGCAACTTGGTCCTCCCAATGGAATTTCTGCCAAAGGGCTCAACCACCACACGAGAGGACACAACCTGGACAGAGAACAATCTCAGAAGGTCTCTTGAAGCCAAATTTGGCTCAAACCCTGTCAGTTCTAAGGAAAAGGAAACTTCAAAGGCATAATAAACAGCTTCTGTGGATTAGTGGCCATGGGAGTTTTAAGGTTGAAAAAAACCCTGTACTGGAATAAAAAAAAAATTGGCTTTGATGCCTTCTGCTGAAAGCACAAAGAGTTTCAGGGGGAAAGTATCACCTTTTAAAACAAAAGTTTAATTTCTTTTAAAAGGAGTTTTTCATCTGGGAAATTCTGTCACATGAGGAGTGATCTCCTAGACCCAGCAGGGAAACTCTGTCACATAAGGAGTGATCTCTTAGACCCAGCAGTGAGACCTTGTCTTTTCCTCCTGACCAAGAATAGGCACACGTTTGGGGGAGCTCTGGAACAATAGTGTGGTGGTGGTGGCATTCCTTTGGACTAGTATATAAAACACTAGCCTCATAAGCCTAGGACCTCCCCCCTACCCCCACCCCCAACACACCTTCTGCCTGTAGAAATAAAAAATCCTCACTAGTTACTTAAATCTAAGAATGTTTCACCTTATGAGCAACAAGCAGGGTTCCTGGAGTCCCAGCAGCACAGTGGTGACACATCTGACTTCTAACTGACAGTGGTGGTTCAAACCCACCAATGGCTCCACTGGAGAAAGATGGGTCATTCTGCTTCTGTTGAGAGTCAGCAACCAGGGGCCCTATCGAGCAGTCAGTTCCGCCTTATTCTCGAGGGTCTCTATGAGTGGGAATTGACTTGATGGCAGCAGACTTGCTTTTCCTGCTATAGCAGATCTCACCTGTGCCGTGGGTTTGGAGTTTGGGTTGCTATTAAAAGGGCATTATTTGTCCCTCAGTGCCCAGAGGTTGGTTGAGGATGACAGTAAGGGAGTAGGGGAGAGGGCTTGCCTATGAGGAGATGTAAAAAAGTTTGTGGGAAAACAGAAGGAAAAAATATGGGAGTGTCCCATGGACTTTTTGAAGTCCCCTCATTATTTGAAATTTCAAAGGGGTTGTTGGGCTATACCCATCAGATCTTTCACCACTTTCAGAGACATGTGCACTCTGAGTAGGTGGTGACTTGGTTATGAGAACATATTTATGAGCTATGATGTGAAAGGACAAGAAGGTTAATCTGGTGGTTCTTACTTCCAAACTGTTGAGTCTTCCATTTGAACTTACGGACCCGTGATGAACTGTCCTGCCCACCAATTTCAGTGTCTGCATCTCCAGACTTCCTCACAAGGCAAGCGACCTCCTTGGTCTATGATGGAGCAACCATGGCTGTGGGTAAACTATTTCTCAAGAAGAACCCCAGTTTCTTCCTGGTGAAATGACTTAACAGCCTGCTTAGGAGTGTTGGAAAACCGATGAATGGATGGGAACTATGTTTTCAATAACTTTAAGCAATTAATAAATATAAATTAAAGTTTGAGAGAACATTGAGCCATCTCTAGTATTATGCATGACCAAGAATTTGGGGTCAGTAGGCACTACATCTCTCATCTCTATACAACTCAATGGTTCATTACTGTAATTTCAGGACACATTGGTTTAGCGGTACCCTTGGATCTGCTGTGTGGGAGGACAGTCCTAGCCTGACCCCTCTTAGGGTGTATGGACATATATTAAAAAATTTTTCTTGAATATTCCCATGTCAATTATCATGATCTTTTCTTTGCCTTTACCCTTTGGCTTACTCTGGTGTCCCCAAGCCTGTCACAATTGCCACACGATCCTAAATTTTATTCTACCTTCCAGGAGTGTAAGCCTTCGACTTAATCAATGCATTGCTTCCTGTTTTCCAATATGAACACAGTGTCATCCCAAGAAGCAGAGTTGGGTGGTTGAGGACAAAAATGGTAAAGAGAATTCTATTTGTATTATGATCTCAAAATGCTCAAGTACCTTTTATCAAAGTCTTATTGCATCCAATAACTAGTTGAAACAAATAAAGCAAGTGAGTTATTCTGATGTGAAGACCCTTAGAGGGCATCAGAAAAGCTATTACAGAAGAGGAAAACCAAATGACCACCAGGCATGTGAAAAGAGGCTGAATCCTGCTGGCAATGAGAGGAACATATACATTGAAGCCACAATAAAGTATCTTTCATAACCTTCCAGTTGGAAGCATCTTTGTAGATGGCCATCCTAGGAATTATGTGAAAAAATTAAATTCATTCACTACTTCTGAGAGTCTGCACTGCTATAACAGCTTTTAGGGTTGTTTGTCAACCTCTATAATGTGGAAGTTGTGCACATTCAATAATCCAAAAATTCTACTCCTGAAAGGAAGGTGAATTGCAGCATTATTCAAATAGCAAGAAAATTAGAAAGGATTAAAAGATCTACTGATAGGAGTACAAGTAAATAAATCATGGTATATTTCTATGATGGGAGAGTATGCACTAGAGAAGGGACTAGATTAGTTGAACATGCATCAGCAAAAAAGTCTAGTTTCCAGGAGAATATTTGGACTATGTTGTCACTAGGTAAGGTTTAAAAATACACAAAGCAAGCTTGCATGCATATGTGGTGGGTATGAATACATATGCAAAGATCATAATAAGCTTAAACAAATGTATGGGGTAGGCTGCCACCAAATTCAGGAGGGGAGTGAGAGAAATACACAGGAGATGTCAACTACCTTGATGATGTTATCTCATTTTGGGAGCTGGGTTTAATTATTTTATTATTTATATAATCTTGTATCTGAAGTGTTTCATAAAATAGTTTAAAACTGTTTAATAAAAACAAAGCTCATTTTATGAGTGAGGATAAAGGGGGTTTGGGGGAGTGGAGAATTAGCTTTCATTGTACATCTCTATTAGCAGTAGATGTATTTTGCGTTCTTTAATCCTTGCTTGCTCACTTTCCTAGTTCATGGGTGAAGAGACTAGAGGAGGTTTAAGTGCTTAAAAGATAGTAAGGGTGTAACAGAAATTCCGGCAATCCTAGTGGCTCTAACGACCTAGATACAGAATGTTCCAGAAATTGAGAGCAAGACTGCAGTGCATAAAAAGGAGTCGGACAAGCAACCTTCTTGTTTTTTTTGCTTTATCTTAAAAGTTAACTCCAGTATCTGTTACTGCTATGGCTTTTAAACTTGTTTACATGCTGATCTACCCCTAGTGGGCAATAAGCTATCCAAATTCAAGGTCCAGATCTTGTTCATCCCTATAGTTAAATACTACAGTCAGTGTCTAATGTATACTGGGGGTAGGTACATATAGTGTGATTATATGAATTAATAGATAATAATACTGATGACCCATTGTGGTCACATAAAGACAATTTTACCATTTGCTCATGTTAAGCATATTGATTTCAACACTTGAAACAGGACAGAGAAGGAAAGGTAAATCAAAAACAGAGTACACAGAGTACACATTAGCTGCAAAATGAAAGGGAGCTCCCTGTTCTATGATGGGGGCCAAGGTCATTCCCTTCAAAGTGGCAATTAAGGGAGATGATTCTAATTTGAAACTGGTTTCCTAATTGATGTTTGGCTTTTAGAAATCTCCCAGGCCTTTAATTTATATCTATCTTCCTTAAATCTCCCTATTTTACCCCCACCTCTAAGAAACCCCAAAAATTCTTTTTTAAGATCCAGGAGGTGAGTCACATAAAAGGGATTAAGAATTACCAGTTACTTTCCAGAACATTTTATTATCTAACAATCTTTTAAAAATTATGAAATATATATAGTTATATACGAAAACATGAATCATCTGAAAAAGAGTTTTCTGCTTCAATATCACCTGCTAAATAGATCTCTCTATTTAGCTCTCCTAACTCTCCTAACTCTCCTAACTCTCCTAACTAGCTTAGCAAACTCTCTTCCACATCATCACTACGTCTATTTCTCTGCTTTTTTTTTCTTGACAAAGATATACTTGTCTAACCCATCTGTCTAGGTTGAGCATGTCTTCTTTCTATGTAATTTTCCTGAGATTTATTCATGCTGCACATATCATTAATTCATCCCTATTATTGATAAATATAGTACAGTAAATCCCCAGTTCAGTACAGTTGATCATCCTTTGGGACAGTTTCTATTTGCCCTTGAGTGTGGCATACATTTGCATTCACTAATGATTTAACCAATGAATCTAAAAAAATCTCCAAACTCACTGCCAGTAAGTCAATTCCAACTCATGCCACTGACTCCTAGCCCCTTGGTAGAACTGCCCCTGTGAGTTGCCGAGACTGTAATTCTTTAAAAAAAAAATTGGCATTACTGCCCTCTGGTGGGAGTAGGAGGTCCAGCCTTGCTCTTGGAGAGCTGCTGCTGGATTTGAACTGTGAAGCCAGTGGGCCGCAGTTCCACACTCAACCACTACACCACCGGGGCGCAGCTGAGACTGTTATTCTTTATGGCAGTAGAAAGCCTTATCTATCTCCCACGGAGCAGCGGGTGGTTTTGAGTGGCTCTGTTTGTGGTTAAGAGCCCCACTCATAATGTACGGCACCATCTACTCATGACAAATCCCCATTTACCTGTTGCACATACAGCTTTTAGACCAGCTTTGAACCTTACCTAGCACTAAAATAAGACTGAGAACTATATGTGCCTGTTCCAATGTACTTACAAATTTGACTAAGTAACACGTGCATGAACAAATTTCATTGATAACTCACAGGTGGCCTATATTCCACAATGTGTTCATCAGTTTATGATAGACATTGGGTTTATTTCCAGGTTGGCGTTATTGCCCCAAATTGGAATAAACATTCATGTGTATTGTTTTATTTCCTTTGTGTAGTTGTCTGGGAGTATAACCAGGGTATATGGAAACTGATTATGGTACCAATTGTGCAATTCTGCTTGGCATGATTGAAATATTGAATAATGTGATATGTGTATTTAAAAATGATACATTTTTTAAAACATTTTTAAAATATGTTTAAGATTTTGAGAAACTTACAATTTCCCAAAGTGATTATACAATTTTACATTCCCATCAGGCTATATCAAGTTTCTACTTGTTCCATAATTTTGCCCAAACTTAATATGGTCAGCCTTTTAATAAATAAACTTTTTGTCATGGATTAGGTGGATGTTGACAGAGCAATTCAATGCATACAGATTTTGTTTGGGCAAACTTTTTAATTCTAGACATTTGAATAGGTATGCATCTATTGTATCTCTTTGTGCTTACATTTCAGCATTGCTGAGAAGTGTTTTCTGTGCTTATTAGACTTTGTTTTGTGAAGTGCCCACTTTCCCCATTTAACGATGGGTTGTTCATTTTCTTGGTATTGAGTTATGAGACTTTTTGTAGGTCTTGATAGAATTCTTTCAACAGATATGTCATCTGCCAATGTTTTTCCTCAGTCTATGTTTGTCTTTTAATCTTCTTAAAGTGTCTTTGAAGAACTTAAGTTCTGGGTTCCTTTATCCAACAAATTTATTGCATGTAACACACTTGCTAGGCTTTAAGAATACAGGAAATGATTTGAAAATAAGGACTATGTCTTCAGGGAGTTTCCCATCTGTTATAATGAAGAGTTTCTATTGAGCAAGGAAATGGAATCACTACGAGCCTCCCAGTGTTGGGCTGCTGACTGCAAGGCTAGCAGTTTAAAACTAATATCCACTCTGAAGAAGAAGGAGGTTTTCTACTTCTGTAAAAGGCTACAGTGCGTTGAAAAGTGAATAGCTGAATATACAGTTAGGTTAAAATTTAGCTGGTACCATATCATTTTACCTCCCTTTCGATCAGTGGTTCTCAACCTGTGGGTCACGACCCCTTTGAGGTCAAATGACCCTTTCACAGAGGTCGCCTAATTCACAGCAGTAGCAAAATGATCTTTATGAAGTCATAACAAATATAATTTTATAGTAGGGACGTCACCACAACATGGGAAACTATATTAAGGGTTGCAGCCTTAGGAAGGTTACAAATTGCTGCTTTAGATGCATTTTAAATTTGTCCTAGTTTAAAATGTTTCTGCTTTCCTGAAAAATTAAACACATGACATCAGATTAAGTAGCTCAGGCAGCATGGAAAGTTTTTGATGTTTTTATTGTTAGCGTTATTTTTCTGAATATAAAATCCAGAATGGGTAAATCTATAGAAACAGTAAGTGAATTAATAGTTTCTTGGAGGTACAACAGGGGAAGTTGTGTGTACGTGGTGGGGGTGGGGGGTAGGGATAAGGAACTAATAGCAAGGAGTATAAGAAAGAAGATGTTCTAAAACTGATTTTGGTGATCATTGTTCCGCTCTTCTTAATATAATTGAACTGTTGCCTTGTATGCTATGTGAATTATATGCCAATAAAATGTTTGTTTGTTTGTTTGTTTAAAGTACCCATTTTGATATTCACGGGGTAGTTCTACCTTGTCTTACTGGGACACCATGAGTCAGAAGCCACTAGATGGCAGCCAGTTAGACGAGCCACACGGCAAGTGACTGCAAATTCAGGAGGGGAGGTTGTACATCCAGCTCTCTGTAGAGCTCTCGCTGTGGTTCTTTGGAGAGCCCAAGCGTCTAGGAAATTCCGGGGATGGGACAATTCAGAGGGCTGCTTATTTTGACCTGTCGTCTGTTAAGTAAAAAGAAAAATGATCACATACAACCTGTGTTAACATATCTCAAGTCTTTCCGAACTTACCAAAAGCCTTGACTCTTTCCGTGGTGTGCTTTCACTTTTCCTTTCTGTCTGCTGTCTGCTGGCTCTTTCATGCTGCTCGAAGTTAAGGGAAATGAATTAATCTCACCAACAGAAATTAAGACTGTAAATGGATGTAATAGAGCTTGGAGAAATGCAGTTCCATCTATTAACATTTTTATAAAGATAAGGAAAATCTAAAAACCCATACGAATGAGTGAGATTTCTTAAACCTTTGCTCCCTCCCAGAATTATTGAGCAGCAAAATATTGAAAATAAAGAGGACAAATGCTTATTTGAAGAAATGGCAAGGGAGATGGAAACCGTGACCTACTTCTGAGGCAGCCTGAGAAATAGAGGCCTAACAGAGAGAGACTGGATGAAAATGAAAAATTTAAAAAAGATAGTGAATGAGAAGGTATTAGAAATCCTCAATTAGCATCATTTGTGGATCAATCAATTTGAAGGCCTTAGAGATGCAACACATCTATAGTGACTACAAGATTCTGTGCCAAAACTTACTAAAAGAATAGCAAATTATGATTGATATATATGGAGGTTTTAGGACTAGTAGTTAGTGTTGAGTCAAGGACAAGTTTTACTGAGTAATTTCATTTTCAAGAGAATATATGACATCCAAATTGAAATGTAGGCATGACTAAGTGTGACTGGTTCATAGGCCAGTCTTTGGGATTAGAGGAAACCACTTATGGGCCATATGCATGTGAAATTTGGGTATTGAAGAAGGAAGACTGAAGAAGAATCAGCATATTTGAATTATGGAACTGGGGAAAAATCTTGAAAGTAGCATCAGCTGCCATCAGAACAAACAAATCTATCTTGGAAGAAGTTCAGCTAGAATTCTCCATGGAGGTGAGGACTGCAAGACTTTGTCTCACATAATTTGGACATGTTGTCAGGAAAGACCAGTCCCTGGAGAAAGGTGTCATGCTTGGTAAAGTGGTGGGGCAGCAAAAAGGAGACAGCCCTGCGACAAGATCAAAGAATACAGTGGCTGCACTGATGGGATCAAACGAAAGAACAAGTGTGAAGAGGGCATGGGACTAGGCAGCATTTCCTTGTGTTGTACTAAGTGTTGCTATGAGCCAAACTGATTTGAGGGCACCCGGCCAACAACAACAACAAAGCATTTATGGGCTCTCAGCAAGAAGGTGAATTTGAGCATAGATAAGTTTGAAAGGAATGTGAAAATACAAAGAGCCAGGAAAGGTTGACTATCCAAGGAATTTACTGAATGAGGTTCAAATTCATTAGCCACTGTGTGGGAGAAAGATGAGACTGTCTGTTCCTATACACATTTATGAAGTCTTGGAAAGCCTAAATAAGGTTGCAGTTAATCAATCAACTGACTGGCAGTGGGTGGGTTGGTTTTTTGGGTAAGATATGAATGAATCTTGTTAAGTTCTCTCCAGTCCATTTTCACTCACTCACTCACAACCTAATGGAACACTACTCAATTCTGCACCATCCTCTCAATTGTTGCTAGCTTGATCCCCCTGTTTTACCCCTCTTTTATCTCCATCTTATTGAGTCTTCCTAGTTTCCACTGATAATCTATTTTTAAAATCATTTTATTGAGAGCTTACAGATAGAGCAATCCCTAATTCAGTTAGATCAAGCATAATTGTACAATTGCTGCCACCATCAGTTTCAAAACATATTCTTTCTTCTTGAACTCATATCCCCTCCCTCCCCCACCCTACACTCCAGAAACACTTATTATTATATTATACATTATTATTTTGCCATATCTTACACCATCCAATGCATTCATTCACCTACCAGTCTGTTATTTGTTCCCCTCAAATAGGGATAGACAGTCATTATTGCTATAAGTTCCCCTCTCCCCGTGGACATATCATCCCTGGCATGTGACCCTTTTGTGAGGGACTATTCTATTATCTTACAGGTGGGCTTGGGGGGGGTCTCCATTTTGTTTGCACTCCTTCATGTCAATTGAATTGCTTGATTCTGATACTCAATCCCATTGACACCTCATGATCACACAGGCTAGTGTGCTTCTTCTATGTGGGATTTGTAGCTTCACTGCTAGATGGCTGCTTGTTTAACTTCAAGTCTTTAAAACCCCAGAAGTTATATCTTTTAATATCCAAGCACCATCAGTTTTCTTCAGCACATTTGTTTGTGCACTCATTTTTTTCTTCAGCAATTGCATCGGGAAGGTGAGTGCTATACATTGCCATATCGCTAGAACAAACTGTCCTTGCACTGAGGTAAGATTTAAGTAGATAGTCAAATTCTATCTGCTTCTTTGTTGTAATTATATATGTGTGCATATGTATGTATACATATATACTCAAATACATCTATATTTATATGTACACATATATGTCTGTAGTTGTACCTTTATATATAATTTTACTTTCTTGTGCTTTCCTCTTTTTCTTTTTCCTTTCCTCCTGCCCCACTATCATGTTTACCCATCATTCACTTCTCAGTAATTTCTCTTGGATACATTTCGATTGATCAAATATGACCAGGAACACTTAAGCACAATGTCTTTTTCTAAGCCCCTACTGATAACATGTCCACAGTATGCAAATCTTTTTACATTCCTTGCTTCTAAGGAACATGCTAGCCGTACTTTCCAACACAAAATTGTTCATTCTTCTGGCAGTTGGTCTTATATTCAATATGCTTTGCCAGTCCTATAACTCAACTGCATCAATTATTTTTCAATCTTCTTAATTAATATTGGGGAAAATACCTAGAGTTGTCAGCCCCTAGAAGCATTGAGTTGAAAGTAACTCAATTTTTTAAAACTCCTCTGTATAGGGAAAAATAAAGCTTTTTTATTTTTCTCTGATGTAGTGATGAACTATGTGGCTGAAAATGAAGTACTCAGTTTCAAGATCATTTATTCCATTTTCCAATAATTCAAACAACTGGCAAAAGCCTGTTCTTGTCTTGAGCCCTATATGACCAAACTATAATCGCCAGCCTTGGTTCCAGTTTCTGGCATGGACTAGGCATCAAGCAATCTTTGTTAAATGACCAGATGGTTCTTCTTGTGTTCCCAGCCAATTCAGTAAGTCTACTCTTTTCCATGTGTGAGCCAGATGGCTGAACGTTTTTAGTTTTATGAACCAAAAAACCTTAAATATTTGTAATGGTCTATTATGATCTCCATTTTAAAAATGTTTCTTAGGCAATTCAAGATTTAAAAAGAAAATCCTTTAATTATATTATACCCAGAGAGAATGTGTGAGGCAAGGGAGGGAATCAATAACAAAATGTAAATGAACTAATATGGAATAATTTTTTTCCTGACTGGAAATACTTGAGGAGACTAAGTGTCAGGTTATGAAAGATGGTGCATAAAGATAGTGGAACATCAGTGAAATTACAGTTATACTGCTTTTGCAGGCAACACTAATGGTTCTGTAGTTTTCTACAGAAAAATTCTGTTTATGGGAATTGTGGAGTAAAGGAAAATCAGAATATTCCCAATGAAGTAGATAATGTAGAGACAATGTAAAATGATACAGAAGAAATCACGGCCCTTCTCTGGTTTCTTCATATCAAAATCCTGCTTATTGTTTCTTTATCCTAGAAATCCATCAAGAGGCTGTGCCAGCCATTGCAAGGCCAGGAACTGCAATCATGACTTATAATATGTAAGCATGACTTATACTATGCCCAGGTTTAAGTTTCTTTAAACAGGATATATTGGATCACTGTAACACCCTATCTTTGTTTACAAATGGCCATAGATCTACAATCCCAAACCACTCTATTTACTAGATGAGGAAAGTGAGTATTGCATGGATTGACAAACATGTCCGAGGACACTTAGAGTCAGAATTCACTTAGTGTGTATTTGGAGATTCTAGGGCTCTTGTTAACAAACGTGCTGGATGAAAGACAGCAGAGACAGGTGCTGTTGGTAGCTAAGAAGACTAGGTCAGAACTAACAGCGGTTATAGTTCCTTTTATGCCTGTTCATTTACATTTAACAGCTTGTGTTTAGAGGGGAGGCTACTGAGCAGATGAAAGTTCTTATATTCTCCCTCCAGATCCTCCTATAGGCCTAGATCATGCACAAACATGGGTAGCTGGGCAGAGCTGTGAATATAATTAGCTTAGTGGGTCAGGGAGGAGATGAACTATAAGAAACTAAGCAGTGCTGATGGTCAGCAGCTGCAAATACTTATCTAGATAGCTCAATCCTGCGTCTTATCATCAGATAAAAGAGATCTTGGAGTAATAGTTTCTGTATTATCAGAGAGGGGATAGTTCACCTAGGCATTTTCAACAAATTCATGTATACCTCATTGCATGAGGACATCTATGATTAAGTAAGGAAGAAAAAAATCTGTCTATGTGATTTATTCCGAACTCAACGCAAAGAAATTCATAGCAGTTCTTAGACTACATAGCCCACCCAGCATGCTGTTTAGTCAGACATTTAATAGGAAATCGGGAGCTGAGATCCAGGGGTCATGATAGGATTAATTCCCTTTTTCCTGAAAAAGAGTCAAAGCATCTTCTCAAAGAGCATGGAGTTCTTCCACAGAAGCCAGTAATTAACTGAGCATATGCTTGGTGCCCTGGCGTATAATTGGAACTTTTAAGACCTTAGCTTGTTGACCCGTGAAGTTTTGTCCATTGACCTGACATCATGGGATATGATATTTGTGTTTTGGAATTTGAGTAACCATACTGATAATAGCTGCCTGTGCAGGGGGATAATTTTCTTTTGCTAACTTCTCACATGCCCCACTGATCCCGTCGGTTTCCTAGTGGAGTTGGGACTCTCATTCTGAAAGAATCTTGAAGCAATTTTATTGTGTATTGCAAGTACTCTGGGCATATGATTTGCTTCGACAGAGGAACTCGGCATGTTGTATCAGTCATTATTATTGCTGGATGCTGCTGAACCTATTCCAATGTTTAGTGGCCCTGTGGGACAGAGCAGAACTGTGCCTATAGGTTACCTGACACTTGAATGCATAAAGAAACAGATTGTCATGCTTTTTCTCTTGAGAAGTCTTGCAGGAGTTCAGATCATCACTTGTTAGTAACCAGCCAAGTTCTTAGCCATGTTGTTGTTCATCTAATCCACCAATCCAAACCCATTTCCTTCTAGTTGAGTCCAACTCATAACCACCCTAGATAGTGTTTCCGAGGCTTTGTAAATCTTTGTGGGAGCCTTGTCTTTTTACTGTGATGCTGCCGAGTTGGGGGGGGGGTTTGAACATCGTGGTTTGCCGTCCACCACTTATCTGACAGCAATAGGGGGTTCCTTCAATCAGTTACGTGACTGTGGTTAGGTGACCTGGAGGCAGTTCCGACCTGTAGCTGTCTCGTGTGCAGCAGAAGGAAACAGGGCCCCTCCTCCTAAGCATGTCACCATCCTCACACGACTGTCCGCGCTTGAGCCTAGTGTTGCTGTAGCCAACATGTCAATCCATCTCCCTGAAACTCTTTCTTTGCTGTTTTGTTGTTGTTGTTGTTGTTGATCCACTAATGTTTCAAGCATGATGTCAGGGCCGGTACATCCTGCTAACAGGTTCAAAGTACAGAAGACAAGGTCTTACCCTCTTCACTTCTAAGGAACATCCAGCTGTACTTTACGCCAAGACAAGAGTTGTTCATTCTTTTGGCAATCCATGTAATATTCAATATTCTTTACCAACACAGAAAGCTTCAGTTTTTCTCTGGCTTTCTTTATGTATTGTTTAGCGTTTGCACACATATAAACATATAAGATGATTGAAAATACCATGGTTTGGGCTGGGGGCACCTTAACTCTCCAAGTAGTAACTTTTCCATTTAAAAAAAATCATTTTATTGGCAGCTAATTCAGATATCATGTCATTCCATAGTTCAATCATATCAAGCGTATTGTACAATTGCTAGCACAGTCAACTTCAAGCATTCTTTTCCTTCTTGAATCCATTGAAAGCAACTCCCTTTTACATCCTCCTCCTGACACTGACACTGTGACCCCCAGGAACCCTTTTTCTACTTGCTGCCCTTATAGGTTTATCAATCTTTGGTTTCATAAAAAGCAGAAAAAAAACATGTAACAAAAATTCAAGAGGGTCACCTCAAATGATCAAACACCTAAGGCAAATCCCAAAATGAACACACACAAAACAAAACAAATATAGAAATTGTTGATAGCCACATCAAGCCTAATGTGCATCAGTGTTGGGATCAACTGGCAAGGTTTTAACTGTTCAAACCAGATTGGTCATTTTGATTTATTGTAGTTATCTCTTCAATGCACTGTGTTTACTATTCGTTTATTCCCATCCTTCTATTTACGGATAGGGAGAAATCATGTGAGGCTTATTTCATACATGTCTTGGGGTCCCACTGTCATTCATCGCTTCCTAGAAATCAGAGCTCACAGTTTAGGCTCTGATACTATTCCCTCCTTCAGTTTAGGATTATATGATTTACAATCCTTTGGTCACTGAGATTGGTGTGTTTCTTACATGTAGACTTAGTTGACATCTCACTTAGATGTCTGCTTCTTTGGAAGCAAGCTTTTAAGACCCCAGATGTTATTTTATTGATAGCCAGGCACCATCTAATTTCTTCAGCACACTTTGCTATAGCTCCTATATCTTCTGTGTTCCCTTTCTGAGGGTGAGTAATAGTATCAAAGGCAATATTAATAGTTAGGTCCCAGGGGAAGATCAATGAGGCTCCCTGTCATAAATTAACAGGAGGTTTTGAAAGGCAGATAAAAAAACATAGATCCTTGAATGGGTTTCGGGCTTATGTGAAATCCTAGCTCCAATTTAAGAACAATTATTTCTTATATCATGGGCCTGCTTGATACTTTCCCTCTTTTCCACTTTTTAAAGGATCTTTTGCAACAAATTTCCCCAATGTAAATATTATTTTACTCCCCCCACTTTATTTCTTGACTGCTGCTCCCATGAGGATTAAATGTGGATTCAAGTAAACCGAAATGCTCAACAGCGTCAATCTTTTCCTATTTCTCATGATATTGTTTATTGATTGAGTTATAAGAATTTTTATACTGAGATGTAATCTATACTAAAAGTTGTCACCTTTGATCTTCATCTGTAAGTGCTTTGAATCCTTTGCAAAGCAAGGGGTGCCTCCCATACATGTGACTTATAGCAAATTGGTAGTAAGCCCTCAGCCACACATGGAGTCACCTTTTCTTAATATAGTCCAGCTTCTCAAATCATCCTATCAGCATTAAAATGGAATGAGTATGGTAAAAGGATGCAACACTCACACACACCTTTCCTGATTTTTTACCATCCAATAAGCCCTCGTTCTTTCCAAATAACCCCCTTTCCCTTGGACTGTGTGCAATAGTCACATGAGTCCAATTAAGTCTTTAGAATTCCTATTCTTCTCAATATTACTCATAGCTTGTTATAATCCACCCATTGGGATGCTTTTGCATAGTCAATAAAACACAAGTAAACATCTTTCATCCAAGATCCATCGGACATCTGCAGTGATAACAGTTGTTCCAAGTCCTCTTTTGAATTTGGCTTGAATTTCTGGCAACTACCTGTCAATATATTGCAACAACCATTTTTGAACTAGCTCCAGAAAAAATATGTGGGATATTAATGCTGTTGTCTAATGCTATCCACATTCTTTCCTCAGAATGTTCACAAATATGATTTTCTTTCAGTCAGTCAGTCAGTCAGATAACTGTCTTTCAAATTTCTAATTAATTGTCTGGAATTCCCATTGTTTTCTAAATTTTCTGTAATTTGTTGTGATCCACAGTTAGAATCCTTCGCATAGTCAATGAAACACAGTGGAAATCAGTTAAAGTGCTGCTAAAACTCATTGCAATTCTCCTAATTGGAGCCCACATGTATTTATGGTGAACCACATTAGACAGTTCCATCCTTAAGATATCACTCTCTTCCTGGACAATGCTGGTTCCCCCTGAGGTCTAGAAGAATGTTGTAGAAGCTGTGCTTTCATATGCAGATGGAATGGAAATGTTACAAATCACCTGATGAGCTGGAGGTTGCTGGGATTCTATGAAAATTCAGCAGGTATCATAGTCTTCATAGACCTGCTAAAGTACTCAAAGCTCCTGATTCATTGTATCTGGAGTTGTTAGTTGCCATTGAATTGGTGCCAAATCATGGTAGACTGAAAAACAAAGTCAAGGTTGTAAATTGGTTCGTTCTGGCTCAAGTTCCTGCTGAGAATATGTGTTTTCATCCCACAAAGAGTTCATCGTATCTAAGGTGGAAATAAAGGACTCATGCTGGATAAGTATTGGGATGCTAACCACAAGGCCAGTAGTTCAAACCAACCCACAGCTTAATGGGAGAAAGGTAAGACTATCTACTCTCATAAAGCTTCTTCAAAGGAAGCAAGAACTATGCTATGAGAAGTTTGTTGGGGACCCTTGCTCCATCAAACCTAAAGCTCTGATAATGTCCCACATCCCCAAACTTCTTTCTGTTCCCCAAATGCAAAGAATATGCCAAAGAATCCCTTGAGGCTACCCAAACTGTCACTTGACTTGGTTTAATTGAGGAGGGCAGAATTATTCAGGGAAGGACTAGAGAGAGAGGAACACTTCCATCAGGAAAGTATAAAATTAGAAGGAAGACTTATAAAGAAACAGTAGCTTCAAATTTTATTTAATAAAGTTTTCTATTATTTTATAACAGTGCCTTTTGACTTACCTTTGAGTAATCCTCATCAGTTATTTTTCTCAAATTGATGCTGTATATTATTATCACATTAAGTTTTAAAATCTCTCCTACCCACATTTCCCATTCTCAGCAAACTATTTGATTGTATATTGCTCTTACAAAGTAGGCCTTACAGGGTTCAGCTGAACAAACAGTAGCTTTTGCTTTTTGTGCTTGTGTAACACCTATAAAACAATTTTGCAAGTTTTAAGCTATTTTCGGGTTAACTATTTTACAGACAAAGAAATAGATTCTTGTTTTGTTTTGTTTTTGATTTTTTGGGGGGGGCATCACTGAAATGGATTCTTGAGAAGTCAAATAACTTACATAGTGCCACACAACTTATGATTGGCAGAGTTAAGATTTGAACATCCAGGTCTACCGGACTCTTTCATAACATCTCATATTTATTTTACATGATGCCTGTAAACAATACAAGTATACTGGAGACTATTCCTATGCATAGTGACCTTATAAGTCAGAGCAGAACTGCTCCAGAGAGTTTCCAAAGCTTTCATCTTTATGAAAAAACTTTTTTGACTTTACGATTGCCACATCTTTCTCCTAAACAGTGGCCGGTGCATTTGAACCACTGAACTTTTAGGTGACATGTCATGCACTTAAACCTTGGGCTGCTGTGCTCCCTTGTACAAGGTACCTAGCTAAAAATCAAACCTGTTGTGACTGAGTCAATTCTGACATGGTACTTGTGACCATCAAGCCAGTTCCAATAGATCACATCTTTGTGGACAAAAACATGAAGTCTTGTCCAGCCCTACATCATCTTCACAATATTTCCTCTAGTACCTCACAAACAAACAAAAGGCAGACACACTGCCATCAAGTTCCTGCAGCACCTGTGTAGGACAAGATAGAACTGTCCCTGTGTGTTTCAGAGACTATAACTCTTCTTCTTTTTATTAATCATTTTGTTGTTGGGGGGGGGGCTCTTACAAATCTTATAACAATCCATCATTCAATTTTCAATGGTATTAATGACACTTGTACATATGTTGCCATCAACATTTCCAAAACATTTTCTTTCGACATGAACCCTTGATATCAGCTCCTCTTTTTTGCCCTCCCAACTCCCCTCTCTCCTACCTTCGTGAATCCTTAATCAATTATATATATTATAGTTGTTATTTTGTTCATGATGGTGGGAGGGTAAGGGAAGGAGGGGGGGAAAGAGGAGATGATACCAAGGGCTCCAGTAAGATATGACAAAATAATAATAAGTTATAAATTATCAAGCGTTCATGAGGGAGGGGGAAGTGGAGAGGGGAAAATGAGAAACTGATACCAAGGATTTAAGTAGAAAGAAAAGATTTTGAGAATGATGAGGGCAATAAGTGTACAAATGTGCTTGACATACATTGAATATATGCATGGATTGTGATAAGAGTTGTATGAGCTTCCAATAAAATGATTAAAAAGAGAAAATGTTGATGGCAACATATGTACAAATGTGCTTGATACAATTGTACAAATGATGTATGGATTGTTGTAAGAGCTGTCAGAACCCCCGATAAAATGATGTATTTTAAAAAGAAAGGGGCTGAGCCCTGGTAGTGTAAGTGGTTGAGTGTGGGACTGCGGGCTGCGGGCTTGGCGGTTCAAATCCAGCGGCGGCTCACAGGAGCAGCACTGGGTAGCTCACATGACCTCCAGGGGGTAGTGATGTCCTCCCCCAAAATTCTACTTTCCCCATAAAAAGAAAGACTACAATAGGAATGAAGGGGAAGATGGGAGGGGAGGTAGTTATTGGAGTCCCCGCGTAGTGAAAATGGTTACTATGCCAGGCTACTAGCAGAAAGATGACAATTCAAATTCAAACAGAGGTACCTTGGAAAAAAGACCTGGAGATCTACTTCCTGATTAAAGTCATTGACAATCCTAGGGCAAACAGCTCTGCCCTGCACACACAAGGTGCCTATAAATTGAAATCAACCTCATGGCTACTGATCTTTTGGCTTTTATATTTCATGACTGCCCTTTCTCATGTATTTGTGCTTTACACAAACCAGTTCCTTTGTTTGGAATGGCCTTGAATGGTCGATATTGGCATAGACCCGGTGCTGTGAGTTTGTCTTGGGTTTCTGTATTTCCCTGAAAATAAACCCGACCCATAAAATAATCCCTAGCAGGATTTCTAAGCATTTGAGTGCGCAATAAAAGCCCTACCTCAAAAATCAGACCTAGCGATGAGCGTGGCTACCCAGCGTGTCTGCACAACCTCGTCTCGGCGAGGTGACGAGGCCTGGCAGTCCTGCTCATCTGTCCCATCGTGACAGCTGCAGTTCCAGAAGTGACTGGAGAGGTACGGGCTCTCCACCAACAAGGTCTCTCCCCAGGGCAGGTCCCCCGGCCATCCTGTGCATGCTGCCAGCCTAGGCTTTGGGGGGAAAAGTCTCCTCAGTGAAGTGAGGAGTGGGACGCTCCGCTTTAGGGGCTGCGTGTCCCCAGGGGGAAGCAGGACAGCTATGGCTGCCTTGTGACTAAGCACTGTGGGCCTTTCTCCCTCAACCCCAAGCAGCACCAGTCTGTGGGCCTCTCTCACTCCTGCAAACACGGGGGGGAGTGAGGGTGGGGTGGGGGGTGGGGGGGGATGGGGGCGGGTAGGGGGAAAGCTTCAGGATGGAATGCAAGGTTTGAAGAGTTAAGATGACTTCCAGACTTAACTATATTTGAGTAAATGTAGATTGTTGTATCATACTTAAAGAAAAACAACAACAACACATCCCCTAAAAATAAGCCCTAGGATGTCTTCTTGAGGAAAAATAAATATAAGACCCTTTCTTATTTTCAGGGAAACGGTAATTTTGTCATAACCAAGCTTCAAGAATTCCTTCAGGTCTTCATGTCTTAACCTTGCTGGCCCTCAGTAGCCGGGAAGGTTGCCCACCACATTTTAGTTGGTTGAGTCTGTTGTTCTTGTGGCTGTGGGTCAGAGAGTCGGTTCTGATTCAGTGACCTTAAGGCACAGAGATCTGTCCCCTAGGATTTCCTAGGAGGTAATGTTTCTGGAACTAGATTACAGGAACTTTTCCCCTGCAAGGCCCCTAGTGGGTTCTGGCAATTGGCCTTAATCACTGCAGCACCACGCCTCCTTAACCTTCCTGTAAGGCCCTGTTCTTTAAGGTGTTGACTGAGCGTCAGCTTGCTGAGCACCACCTGGAGGTTCATGAGAACACAGACTCTCAGGCCCTGCCTATGATGCACTGTGGTCGAATCTGCTTCTTGATAAGCATCCTACGTGATGTCCATTAACTTTGGGGAAACATCTCTTTAAAGTGACCCCAAGGGTCTCCCAGACTTCCCAGATGTGAATCCTCAGTCCGCCACCTGCCAATTGTGTAACCTTGGCCACTTGCTTAGTCCCTCTGCTTCCACGATCCAATTGCAGTGAAGATGATTTCAATTGTCCAAATTAGCTCCACAGCAGAGTGGCTATGGGCTGGCCTGCGAACCAGAAGGTAAGCAGTTCTAACCCCCCATTCACTCCTTGGGAGAAAGATGATGCTTTCTACTCCCTTAAAGAGTTACCTTTTCAGAACCCCACGAGGGCAGTTCTACACTGCCCTATAGTTAGGGTCATTATGACTAGGACGATGATCCATCCTGATTCCTGGAGACTGGAGGAGCCGGAGGAGAAGCCCCATGGGCTTGCTTTGATGGAACCACACCTCTGAGGCTGGAGAAGCAACAGAGAGACCCTTGCCAGAGCTGGGATGCTTCTACCCCAGTTGGATACACAAGACTCTGCACCCAGTGGCCTGTGATTGTCCTGGTGTCATTGCACGTGCTTCGTAAGTTGGAAGGAGACTTTATAGACTGGTATCAGACATATGGGCTAATATCAACTTATGACCTTGAACTGGACTGGGTTGGGATGTTTTCTCAATGTTCCATTCCTAAACCTTTCCCTTATATCCATATACATGTCTATGAATTTGTTTCGCTAGTCTACCCAGACTAACACACATATATTTATTGAGCTTCTTTCTTGCATGTAATGCTTATCAATGGATTCGCATCAATATGGTACATGGTCAAAGGCCTCTTATGTCAGAATCAGATGGATCTTTTGTGCTTTCACATGTTCCTACATGGGGCAAGATCTTCAAAAGAGTACAGCATATGGGCAAAGGCCCTAATTAAACACTTGTTGAAAGTAAATGAGTTAATTAGAATTGACCGCTACTTCCCACAGAGGGTAATCAACACAAGGGCTGTGGAGAGGGCCGACATCCTGTGGGGGCAGCGGCAGGCCTTGCTCTCCGGCAAAAATATGTCCTTTAATAAGTGCTTTTATGGGCCTCATCCTGTCCATATTAGAGGGGGGAAAAGTCTCCAAACAAATGAAATGGCACTAGCACATGCACTGACTCTGGACCTCGAGATACCACTCACAAGAGGAGCTGCCATTTTTTTCAGCACAGATTCCTTGGGGGAGTTAGGGATTCAAGGTTTCCATTTGTTAAACTTAAGGAGAAAGCTCAGTTTCTAGTTGGCACTCTTACCAGGAATAAGTGAGGAAATAACTGGAATAGGTCAGCAGTCCCTGGGGTTTGCTTAACCTTTCCTGGAGCAGGCTGCCTTCTGCTTATTTCTTGTTTGGGGCTGTTTTCCCAGGAGGGTAACAATTGTATTCTCTCTCTCTCACTCACTCACATACACCACACTCACACACACTCAGCACATAGCTTCCTTCGTCATCATCCTTTCACTCTTCACACCACTCTTAGACCATTTCTGAGGCTTTTTGATTTATGTTTCATTTCAGCTGGGTATGTAGTTGGATTTTGGCTCACACCAGTAATGGAAATACCACAAGAAAAGAAGGGAGGCTCAAGGCACATTTTGGCCTGGAACAAGCCCGTTGTTTCATGAAACTGAAGTTTTGACATTAAACTTTTTGGAGAGTCAGTGCCAGGCAATGCTGCTTTTAGCCATGACCTCGCAATAAGTAAACACATTTCCTCTCCTATATGGTGGAGCAAGAGCCCACAGTGGAAACTGGAGAATCTGAAATCTGATTTGGTCTCAGTCTGAATCCATCTGCCATTAATGCAAAGAAAACCCTGTATGCCCTCAGATGCCATTATACTATTCCTGCTGGCTGTGAGGTAAGTGTTGGTTGGACTCCTGTCTAACCGGAAGGTCAGCAGTTCAAACCCACCAACCGATCTGCAGAAAAAGCACACAGCTTTCATCTTCCATAATGATTGACAAAGTTTTGGAAACTTGAGACAGGTGGTTATGACTTGGAATCAACTCTACACCAAGTGACTCTACTTCTTATCTTGATGATCCCATTGAAGCTACTTGTTTCCCTCTTCATCAATGTGTGTCACCATCACTTGATTCTACCTCTCAGAGACTCCACGACAGAGATGAACTGTTGTGCCCATCCACCTCCAGACCTTCTAAGGCTCTAATCTTTTCAGAGCCAGACGGTCACCTTTTCTCCCCTGGAGTTCTTGAGTTTGTTCCACAGACCTTTTGCTTTAACCTTTAACTCCATGCCAAGAGTACTTTAAATTAGGGATGGGGATGCCTAATTGTGTGTGTGTGTGTGTGTGTGTGTGTGTGAGAGAGAGAGAGAGAGAGAGACAGAGACAGAGACAGAGATAGAGAGAGACACAGAGAGAGAGAAGGGAGAAATTTATTGTTGTTGCATAAAATGTCAAGCGTTAAGGTCCTTTCTGAGATGAAAAGATAAGGGCATTCCAAAATGAAGACAATGACCAGGTGAACAGGGCAGGGGCAGGAGGCACTGGGTGTCAGAAGAGGAGCAGGGCAGGCTCCTTACCTGACAAGCTTGAGGGGTTTTGAAAATGTCTACACATCCTGTTTGACAAAGTAGCTACATTCAGCTTGATTTGAGTCAATGTTCATTTAACCCAGCCACAGAGACTCCCTGTTAGAAACCACAAGAGCTGTTTGTACTGAAAAAAGCTGCCCCCTGGCTCCTGAAACCCAGCTATTTTGTTGGCATCTTTTCAGCAGCGTGTTCATCCATTAGGAGCTAGTCCTTCAACCAGGCCTGAGACTTGTAAATAAAAATGGACCTCTTATGGCCCGTCTTTTCTTACTCCTCTGAAAGCACTTCAATGTAATGACACTGGGGGACTGAAGAAGACAACTCCTGGCTTCATCTACTTATTTCTGCCTCTGCATTCCTTAACTAAACCAGCCACAGAAGAGAAGAACAAGTACAAATAGTACCAAAGAAAGAAATCTTTTTTTTTTAAGAAATCTTTTTTTTCAATAGAGGAAAAAATGAAATATAGATTCTTAGTGACTACCAGAGCTGATGGGCTTGATATTTGTGCTGTAAAAAATGTACACCTCTGTCTGATTAAAGATTTTGGAGTGCCTAGGACAATTTAAGATGGGGAATTATAAGTGGCTCAACAAGTTATGTTTTAGCTATTACAACAAGGCACTGCAAAATTTTTGTAAGCAACTTACACTGCAAATGCAATCAATTCAGACTATCTTTTAACTATCTTTAAATTTTACATATAGGCACATCACTTCTTGATTCTGTTTCAAAAGCCTGTCTGTCCCGTGACTTCCTTCCTACCCAGTGATGTGCTTTATGAGCACTGAGTGGGGCATTGGCAGCTACACCTTGAAAAATACCCGCGGTGTTTAGGGGTAGCTTGTTCAGTGCATGATGGCTGGAGAGAATCTATTCTATAGAGAACACAGGACTCCTCTTTATTGACAAGACTTTACAAACAACAGTCTGCAGTGGTCCTCAATTACATGGAAGTATATACTTGTAATTGGGGAAACCCATTGACTGTGCAGCCTGAGCACAACAAATTAGCACTGTAATAGTTTCCAAAAAGTTGCCATACTCAGTAATTACTGTTTATGTCTCCAGATGTGTGTGTGCACAAGCAGATGTATTCCTTTCAATCAGCACCATTAAAAATACAGATATTTAGTAAGTGTTCATGAAGTAATAGACACCTCTAAAGTGCTTTATAGAAATTGTATAGAGGAAGTTCCAGGGTTTACAAACATCCTATTTACAGATTACTCCCGCTTGTCTTTACTGGTCTGTAAACTTGCCATCATCTTCTCCACCTTAGAATCAGTTTCTTACCAAAGCACCTTCACCTGCATCTACAACTTTGGAACCATTGAAAAGGTTTCTGGAACTAATCAGACCAAACCAAACCCACTGCTGTCAAGTTTGGTTTCTGAGACTGTAAATCTCTATGAGAACAAAGACCCCCCCCCTCCCTTTCAATCACAAGGGCTTGAACTGCTGACTTTTTGGTTAGCCACCGACCACCTAACCCACAGAGCAAACACTAAAACTGAGATGCTTCTGTTCAGACTCACCTACACATTCTTAAAGACACAAGAAGAGACTTCATTCACACCCAAATGATCACCGGCATTTAATTCTCAAGATAACTTGTATAATAAAGGGTGTTTTTATACCCAGGACGCCTTGGTGAAGCTGCTGGATAATCAGTGGATTACTTACTGTTCAAACCCACAGACTGTTCTGTGGGAGAAAGAGGAGGCAATCTACTCCTGTAAAAAGTCACAGCCTCAGAATCCTCATATAGGGCCCCCAGGAGTCACATCGGGATCAATGGCTGTGGATGTGTTATTATTCCTATGAAACAGTTAAGGGAAGCTGGACACAGACGTTGTTGTTGTTGTTGTTGTTGTTGTTGTTGTTGTGGCTAGGTGCTGGAGTTCGTTCTGCCTCATAACAACTTCATGTAAAACAAAACAAAACACTCTGTCAGGTCCTATGTCATTCTCACAATTGTTCTTAATGGTTGAACCCACTGTTGCAGCCCCTGTGTCAGTCCATCTTGTCTAGGGCCCTCCTCTTTTTCAGTGCCCCTCCACTTTCCCAGGCATGGTATCCTTCTCAGGGACTAGCCTCTCCTAGTAACATGCCCAAAGAATGAGAGATGAAGTCTTGCCGTCCTTCCTCTAAAGGGCATTCAGGTTGTACTTCTTCCCAGACAGATTTGTTTGTCCTTTTGGCAGTCCATGGTACTTTGAATATTCTTCTCCAGTATCCTAATTCAAATGCATTTCTTCTTCTTTGGTTTTGCTTGTTCAAAGGTCAACTTTCACATGCATATGAGGCAATTGAAGATACCATGGGTTGGGTCAGGTACACGTTAGTCCTCAAAGCAACGTCCTTCCTTCGCAACAGTCTTGTGCAACAGATTAAATACCCAAAACCATGTCAGGTCTCTGACTGCTACTTCTATGAGCATTGACTATGGATCCAAGTGAGACAAAATCCTTGACAACTTCAGCTGATAATTGACAACTTCAATCTTTTCTTCATGTATCATGATGCTACCTATTGGTCCATTTGTAAGTATTTTTGTTTTCTTTACATTGAGTTGTGATAGACAACTTTCAATATGCAGATGACATAATCTTGTTGCTGAAAGGAAGGGGAACTTGAAGAAGTTGCTGGTGGAGGTTGTGGTAGTCACCTAATCTGGTGTCAATTTGAGGATTAAAAGTGTAGGGGTGGAGTCTAGTCTGGCAATCTGGAGATAGCTAATGAGACCTCTGTGTAGGCATGGTCTTCTCCTAAGAATTCTTGGAAATCTGGTACTTATTGGAGACAGGAGACACCATCTCTTTCTACTCACTCCCTTGGACACTCTCAGCTGACAAGGCTGACTCCCTGTGAGACATCGTAGCTGACCTTACACTAGTGGCTGGAGCTGGACAAGCCACCTGGATGCAACCAGAACTCTGAAGCTGGAGAAACCACAGAGAGAATCCTGCCAGTGCTGAGATGGTTACAACACCTTTGGATCCAAAGACTTTCTACTTACTGTCCTGTGATCATCCTGCATTCTACATCATTGCAAGTGATTCATGAGTCTGAAGAGGATTTTGTTGATTGGTATTGGATATATGGGTTAATATCAGATTTATGACCTTGAACTAGACTCGGTTGGGATATTTTCATAATGTACAATTGCTCCTTATATAAAACTCTTTCTTATACACATACATGTCTCCATGAATTTGTTTCTCTAGTCTACAGAGATTAACATAGAGGTCAAGACACTACCCAAAGTCACATTGATGTTGCTAGGCTGACTCTATATGACAATAGAATAAAACATTGCCTGTTCTGTACCATCCTCTCAGCTGTTGCTATAGTTGAACCGACCACTGCCACCAATGTGCCAATTCACTATTGGAGGTCTTCCTTTTATGCTGACCCTCTGCTTTGGGAGGAATGATATCTTTCTCTAGTCCCTTTCTGACAAAACTATTCAGGGAATGAGCCAAAATCTTGATCCATGATCCAGAGACTTTCTATCATTTCTCCTAAAGAGCATTCCAGCTGCATGCATCAGATTTGCTCAGTGGAATACTACTCTGCCACAAAGAGAAATGAACTCCAGATACTTGATATAATATGCATGAACCTTGTATTAGTCCGGAACAAATTTCATAGACACACATATAGGTATAAGGAAAAGGGTCTATATACAAAAGGAATGTGACACTGAGAAGGCATCCCAGCCCAGTCCAGTTCAAATTCATAAGTCTGATATTAACCATATGCCCGAAATCAGTCTAGTAAGTCTCCTTCTGACTCACGAAGTCACAGGCCAGTGGATGCAGAATCCCAGAACTGGCAGGGGTCTCCCCATGGCTCCTCGCTTCCAGGGCTCAGGGTCCATCAACAGCATGCCATTCCAGCTTCAGAGGTCTGGCTCCATCAGGGAAAAGCCGTGTGGTCTCTCCGCCAGCTCCTCCAACTTCTTGGAGGCTGCATCTTGTCTTTTCTGTGATTAATCTTCTCTGAGACAAACTCTCAACAACTGGGGAAGATAATTTCTCATTTTCACGAGAGAAAAATCATGAGATTTCCCAGAAGTCTCAGGAGAAAGCCATGCCCACATAAAGGCCTCATTGGCTACTCAATGGCTATCTCCAGATTAACAGGCTAGACTCCACCCCTACATTTCAATCATAAAATTAACATAAGCACATGACTGCCACAAGAACATTTAAGAACATTTCATTTGCTTTTTAAAGTGATCAAAGCAATGGAAGATTTGAAATTTCTGCTACTGCGATAGCAGAAAAATTAATTCAAATTTCTAACTCCAGAAACTATGGGTAGAATAAAGATTTGCTGCAGGAGTTGTGGTCCAGGGCCCCAGGGAGCAGAGTCACAATGAATGACTGTGAATCTCTCTACCTTTAACTGTGCATTCTGTATAAAAACTCTTTCATCCAAAATTGTCACTTGCTTTCTTTCAGATATGTTTTCAACCATTGTCAACCGAGAACCCAGCCTGTGCCCAAAAGGTAGGTTTTAAGTCTTGTGTTATCTTCTAACATCCTTAGGACCATGGTTTGTGGTATGTTGTCCATCATTGTTAATACTTCTTGCCATTTTGAGTAACTGAAAATGGAGACTTTGTGAAATTAGGTAAATTCTGAGCAAGTGACTGATTCAAGATTTGGCTTCAAGTCTCATTATATGTTTAGGGGTTCAGCCTATCTATAAACATCTTAAAAAGTGGGTCTGTTTGGAGTATTTTGTGGGTTTATAAGGTAGACTTTGAAGACATCTTAAAGATTTTTAAGTGAGCATAAACCCTACTCTTTGGACCCAAACTAATCACTAGAACAATATTTTGTGTGTTCGAGGCTTAGGTGGCAGAGGACAAAGGAAATATTATTCAGCAAATATTTATTGGACGGCACTATTGAACAGCCAGACCTTGTGTTAGGTATTTGCATGCTAGAATAGGATGCGATGGACATGGAGTAGATAGTCCAGCAAGAGGAGAACTATGTCAAGCATATTTTACAGACTTCATCTCACTACATTCCTGTTGAATCCCCTGCTTAAACAAGATCCCCAGGGGATGCTTATAAATATGTAAGCTCTACCACTTTAGTCCTCAACCTTCCTAATGCCAAGATCTTTTAATAGCATTCCTCAAATTGTGATGACCTCCACCCATCAAATTATTTCCATTGCTACTTTAGAACTGTAACTTTGTTACTGTTATGAATCATAGTGTAACTGTCTGATATGCAGGATGTATTTTCATTGTTACAAATCGAACATAATTAAAGCATATGATTAATCACTAAACAATATGTAATTATGTATTGTCAAATATGTATGTGTTTTCTCATGGTCTTAGGCGACCCCTGTAAAAGGGTCATTTGACCCCCAAAAGGGTTGAGACCCACAGTTGAGAATGGCTGATCTATAAGAATACCCTGGGGATTTCATTGAAAATATAGCTCTGGGGTGGAAATGCAAATTCTTAGCAGGAGGTTAAGCCAGAATGAACTGGTTTGAAACCCTATTTTCAAAACATAGATCCTATGACTGTGGTACAATCTAGCCTTGGGAGATCATTGAAGACTTCTAACGATGGTAAAGCTCATGGTGAAACTGAAGGTTTCATGCTGTCATAGTCTTCCCTAGTAAATGAAGTCAATCATTTGCTTGTGAGATGCTTGAAATTTTGCCCCATTCATTATGGCATCTCTTAAGTCCTTCTCAGTGCCCTCAGAAGGGGAGGTCTAGGAATCCTCAGATAAAAGACAAAAACAAAAACAAAACCCCAAAGCGAGCTTTGGAAAATTTAAATGCTTTTCCCTCAAAGCAGACATTGGCAAGTATCTCAGCTGTACTACCTCTACCTTCATGAAAATGTCAACATTGAGCTTAAATTTTATTATGTTCTTAAAGCCAATAATTTCCATTGTATGTTTTCCACAGAATGCATTTTAATTCCATCGATATTAGGGAAAGTACATGAAGCACTCTGGCCCATGAGCTGGGGAAGTCAGAATGTGTCGGAAGAGTGGCCAAGACTCAAAATTTCCATTCTCTTCCAAGGGAAACCAAATAAGAAAAATAATACATTATAAAATCCAGGGTTCTGATTATGACTGTGGAAATAGAAATGAAATAGGATATTTCACACACACACACACACAGACACGCCGACACGCCTGAATTTCAAATTGAGTGTAAAAGGTTAGGCAAAGTACTATCCTCCCAATCAGACCTATCAAGGAGTTCTGTTGCACACTCATAAGTAAAGCTTCCATGTAGACTTTCAAAGACACGAAAAGTTCAGTGCTTTCTCTAAACTGCCTCTACCTTAGTTTAACATCCACAAATACATTTTTCTGGATTCTCCACAGGGAAATTTATTTCCCTTGCAATGAACCCTTCAATGTAATCATGATACAGTCTAGTGGATAATTGATTAGGAGACTAGAATCCTACCTTGTTTCTGTAATAGATGTTATCAGGAGACCTTAAGGAAATGCTTCCCAATAGAATCCTATGGTCAGCCTGTAAGAAAGGTGCATGTGAAGTCTCAGCTCCCAAGCCTTTGATTGAATCGCTTTGGAATGGCAACAGGGTAGCCACTGTTTTTAAGAAACTTTTCCAGAGGACTCTAATGTGCCAACAGGTTTAAGAGCAATGCAGATCTCTGATTCTTCATTTGTAAAATGAAATGGCTCCTAAAATATCACATTCTTCAACATGAATGGACCAAGGTAATAAATGTGGCTGTGTTTGGGAGTTTCCATATCAACTATGTGTTTTTAATTTTATATATATTTTCAAAAGATGATTTTATTGGGGGCTCTTACAGCTCTTAAAACAATCCATACATCAATTTGTACACATGTTGCTATAATTATTTTCTAAACATTTACTTTCTGTTGGAGCCCTTGCTATCAGCTCTTTTTTCTCCTCCTACCTCCATTCCTTACCCTTGTGACCCCTTGATGAAAATATTACTTTTATTTTCATATCTTACACTGACCACTGTCTCCCTTCCCTCACAGTTTCCATTGTTCATACCCCTGGGATTGTGTGTGGTCATGTGTCAATCATTGCAGTCAATTCTACCTTCCTGCCCTTCTCTCCCCACCTTCCCTTTTTCCTTTTAGTTTTGCTACTCCCATTTCTGTGCCTGAAGGGTTTATCTGACTGGGATCCCTCGTGTCCTGAGCTCTTATCTGTGCTTGTGTAGATGCTTCAGTGTAACCCACAGTGAAATGCAGTACCAGTGTCATAGTAGTGGGGGGTGAGGAAGCTTCAGGGACCCAGAGGAAGATTGTGCGTTTCATCAGTGCTGTATGGTGCTATGGTTGACTCATCCTTTCCTTGTGACACTTCTGTGAGGTGATGAGAAAATGAGATGCAGATGGGTTTGCCAACTTTGCTCTCAACATACTTTTGTTTATTTGTTTGGGGCCTTCTGATGCCTGTTATGCAATCCCATTGACAACTCGTGATCACACAAGCTGGTGTGCTTCTTCCATGGCAGCTTGTTGCTTTATTCCAACACAAAGGAAGGGGAAGGAAGAGGGAGAAGAGGGGGAAAAATAAGGAGACGATGACACTGGGGGAGCAGAGCACTAGTCGACCCAGAGGGATAGTGCTGATTATGTCTCCACAGAATTGGGAGTGTAGATGCAGACCTTACCACAGTGTGCCAAACCTTGAGGGAAAACATAACCACATGGTACAACTCATGAACAGAGTGGGCTATAGGATTGGCCTCAATCAGAGCCAAACTGAACTCTTCCCTAGAGGACAACACTAAGCCTACAGGTTGGGTTGAAGGGTCTGAGTGCTATGCCCACACGGAAGCAAACCAAGAAGGAAAAAGAGAGAGTGAGGGTCTACACCCCCTATTGGCACAACAATCCCTGAAGACAATGTCCCTTTGAGTTGCTACTCAAGCACAGAGAGGACTGTAGGACCAATCATAGCTGGAGACATACCATGACAGAGGATAATACTGGGAAGACACAGCAGGGAGTTAGTCTGGTCTGAACCCCCCACAGTGAGGTGTACCACAAAGGGAACAGAACAGATCAGCAATAGGAGCAAAGCAAAGCCACAAGCCCTTAAGGAACCCCCTAAATAGACCAGGATATAAGGGACAGTTTCTTGAATTCCCCCAGGACCAGTGGGGAGATAGTCATAAAAATCAGTGGACAGACCTGGGATTATTTGTGTGTATGTGTGTGTGTGTGGGGAGGGGGAGATTGCTAGTTATTATTCTTTTTTTTTTTACAGCTAGAACTTTTGTCTATTTTTAATGACAAAAAAGTGAATCTTGCATAAGCAAGGTCTTAAAAAAATTGGTTAAAGACTCAGAGTTGTTTCTCTCCTTGGAAATCTTTAGTAAAAGATGAAAGATTTGTACAATCTGAAGAGAAACCAGAGTATTCTTTTTTCTTTTTATTCAATCTTTTGTTTTCTTTTTGCTTGGTTTCTGTTATTGTGGGTTTGTATACCTATGCAAGTTAGGGATAGGAGGCAACCTTTAGGAGAAAGCAACAGGGCTTAGAGTTCCAGAGAGATTTGAGGGGTGGAGGAGGCTGGGGAAGGGAGTGGTAAGCAAATGACTCCATAGACAGGGAAACAACTACAGAATTAAAATAAAGGATGCCTTTGATGAGTATTTATTATTCATTAACCAATGGTACTGAGCTTGAGTTAATGTTGCATAAGACTGCCCAATTGTCTATTGTTTTGGTCTTTCTAGTCTACGTTTTTCTTCAGAAAAAGCAATAGATTATCTTTATTAATTACTTATGGTCTGTTTTGGGTTGATTTACATCCCTTAAAAATTTCACTGACCTGGGCTGAGCCCTGATGGCGTAAGTGGTTGAGTGCAGGACTGCGGGTGTGGCAGTTCAAACCCAGTGGCAGCTCTCAGGAGCAGTACTGGGTACCGCCCATGACCACCAGAGGCAGTGATGCCCCCCCAAAACAAACAAACAAACAAACAAACAAACAAACAAACAAACAGAAATTTCACTGACCCATGATTGTCAGTGGTTTAACATTTCTATAGTGATTTAATCTGGGGATTATGTATTGGTGTAATTATCTTACATGCTATGCTCTGATGTGCTCACCCAATCAATTTGAAGGGGATTAGAGTGGGTGTGACAGTTACCTAATAGGTTATCAATTTGAGGATTAAGAGTATAAGGGTGGTGCCCAGCCTGTCAATCTGGAGATGGCCAATGAGACCTCTCTGTGAGCATGACCTTCTCCTCTGAGAATGCTGGGAAACCTGGCAGTATGTTCCCTTTGGAGGTGAGAGACTCACTACTCAGTCCCTTGGAGATGCTCTACTGAAAAGACACAAGGCTGACACCCTATGAGACATCCTGGAGGAGAAGCCACATAGACCTACCCTGATGGAATTGGACTTCTAAATCCAGAAAAACCAGATCGAGACCCCTGCCAGAGCTGGAATGCTTACAATGCCACTGGATCCAAAAAACATTCTGCCCATTGGCCTGTGATTATCCTGGCTTTGACATCATTTGCATGTGCCTTGTAAATCTGAAGAAGGCTTTATAGTATCAGACAAATGGGCTAATATCAGACTTGTGGACTTGGACTGGACTGGGTTGGGGTGCTTGCTCAATGTTCCATTCCTCTTGTATAACCTCTTCCTTATATACATATGTGTGTTTATTACTTTGTTTCTCTAGTCTACCTGGACTAACAGGTCACAAGCCTGATTTGATGTAAGGGGCATTTCCTGAGGTGTGGCCTACAACACTGTTTATCTTACAAGTAATAGGAGGAGAAAGAAGCAGAGAGAGAGGGCCTGCCTATCATGAAGAAAGAAGAGGTGAGAATGAAACATTTTGACTTCAAGACCCTTGTTTTGGTAAACTCTTAAATCCAAGGGCATCTCCCAGACACATGGAGAGCCAAAGAACTAGGGACCTCAGATGTTGAGAGGAAACCAGGATCTTTCTCCAAGACCAACAGAGAAAGAAAATTTTTCTTTAGGGTCAGTGTTTTGAATTTGGACTTTTAACATCCTAAACTGTGAGAAAATAAATTTGTATTTTAAATGCAACCACCTTTGCACTATTATCGTAGCAGTAGGTACCCGAGTCATGCCAAGGTTTGTACTCTGCTAATCAAAAGACTGACTATTCAAAGTCATTCAGTGGCACCATAGAAGAAAGTTGATCAAGTTTCATATGATTACAACAAATGAAAGCCTGACAGAGTAAAGTTCTATCCTAATACACATAGTGTCCCCATGTGTCAGCGCTGCTGTGATGGCAATGCAATTATTGAGAACTCACATATTGAAAAATTAATGTGAAAGTAAGTGGTCAGCAGGCCAGGGCACACATTTGACTTGTTTCTGGTCCACAGGAAGATGAGTACAAAATTAAGACTGATTAGAAAACTTTAAAGTGATTTGGCTTTTTGTTTTGCTTTATTGCTCTCATTTTATTTTCTAGAAAATAATTTGTTGACTTTTTAAAGAATCATTATTCACAGCTCTGTGGGAATTTAAAGATCACCCCAAATAACTCTTCAGAACAGGCAGTTTGAGAGGTACTGGAGTCTAAGCCCCCTATTTTTGTTGCTGTTTCTGTTCTATGCTGTCAAGTTAATAGTGACTCACAGGGACCCCTTATGGCAGGTAGACCCACCCCATAGGTTCTTCTTGTTTGTCATCTTTATGAGCATAGGTCATCAATTTCTTTCTCTTAGAGTCCTTGAGTGGGTGCAAATCTATCCCACAGATATTATATAATTGACTCATCATTACAACTTTTTACCAGTCCCTGAGTGGTAGAAACAGTGTAGCTTTCAGCTATTAACTGAAAGATGGACAATTCTAACCAAGGCAAACTGCTTTGGAGAAAGGCCTAGTGACTGATTTCCAAGAAATACATCATTGAAAACTCTGAGAAGCATAGTTCTTATCTGACCCATGTAGAATTGCCATGACTTGAGTCAACTCAATAGAGTTTTTTCAACTCTTTCTCACTCCTATTTCATCAGTGAGCAAGTTGAAGATGAAAGTAATTCCTTAAAGATTGGACCATTAATAGAATGCTAAGTAAGGAGAATTTGAACTCAGGTACTGGATACTGAGACTGTATCCAAGGAAGCAGAGTCACTTGGAAGTAATATCCATCAAATTGGAGCCTGGGAAATATGTCTGTGTGTGAGTGCCTGTGCCAAGAAGGACCACCTTGGAACAGCAGGACACAAAGTATTCTCTGTGTTGCTTTTATCCTTTATGCATTATTAAAATGGGCTCCAGTCTTATGAACATGAGTTAAATTTCTATGAAGGATTTGAAATTTGGATTGTCTGGCTTTTTATAAAAATAAACTAGGATTAAATGAAAGGAGACACTTTTAAAATAGGGAGAGTGCCCTCTCAATGGCAAGTTTGAGTTGGTGTGGGTGTGTGTTTTTCCCTTCTATCAGCAGTATGAAATTCATTAAAGAAACTAAAGTTTTCTCCTGTGGGTTTTGGTCTTCTCTACCCTATATTTTCAGCCCACTGAAGATGTATGGATGCGCTTCTTTAAGTCTCTTTCCACAACCTGGAGCTTTGGTGGTTCAGTGGTCGCAAGTTGGGTGGCTAAGTGCACAGTTAGTAGTTCCACACCACCCGCTGCTCCATGGGAGAAAGACGATCTTGTCTCCTCCCATAGAGCTGCAGTCGTGGAATCTCAAAGGCACAGTTCTGTCCTGTCTTTTAGGGTCACTCTGAGTTGGCATGAACTAGATGGCAGTGAGTTTTCTTCTTGTTGGTTTTTTTTTTTTAAGACTCCACAATCTTTTTAAAAAGGACTCATCATTGTCACCCAGTTGTCTCTGAGCCAGCCTGTGTGTGTCAGAGTAAGACTGTATTCCAGAGTGTTTCCAATGACTGTTTCTGTCCAAAGGATATCACCAAGTCTCGCCTTCAAGGTATCGCTGGATGGTCTCAAAACATCCACTTTTTGGCTAAGACTGGAGCACCTTGTCTGCATATTGCCTTCCCAGGAGGCCAGACCTTTTTGATTTTTAATAAAGAAAGTGCTCAGGCAATGAGGAAAGAATGGATCAGAAAGCATTACAAATGATGTTGACGGAAATGCAAATAGAGGGACCTCAGTTATGGTTGTGGTGGACCACTTAGCAATTCAGTTCGCTTCTTTCTAAATAGTGAAATAATTTTGTTAGTGACACAGAGTGTTAGCAATGGATTCAATGAGTTAATATGTAGCAGTCTGGATTTAATGTTTCAAAGAAATGCTTTAATTTCTCTTCACCACTAAAAAAACTGAAGGCGCTCATAAATTCATAACTCAATGTGATTGGGAAAGTGGAATGTTGTGCTTCTACTAAATTTGTGGAGTGGGTGTTTCTTGACCATTCCAAGACCCATCTTTGATCCAGCAGAATCATTGACTTCAGCCATTCAATGTGGCCCTGCGATGGCACAGCTCTGCACTTTGTAATGCTGAGTGACTTCCTGTGTCTACAACAACATCCCTCTTACCTCTCTAGTTGCCCTGTCCACCTCTTACACACATCCTCCAAAACCTGAGAACTTCCTTCACCCACTCTCATCATTCTTACTTATCCCACCAGTGAAACCACTGCTTTCATCCATTATACTTATTACGCCATACTGTAATTATTTCAATACATATTTATTGTGGTTAAACCCCATTGTCGTCATCAAGTTGATTGAAACTCATGAGCTGTTAGAGAATAGAATGGCTCCATAGAATTTTATTGGCTGTAATTTGTATGGGAGAGAATTTTCAGGCCTTTCTTTGGAATTGTCACTGAGTAGATTTGAACCACCAGCCTTCACTTAGTACTCAAGCATAAACCTCTTTGGTAAACCTACTTTTGTCTTTTTTCACCATGATCTTCACTGCACCATGCACTGAATTTGCATGTGCATGCCATAAATTCCCCTAAGGAAATGATGGACTAGAAAGTACTATAGTTTTCAGACCATAGACTCACTTCTACGTTCTCCCAAAGTGGGGGCATCTTAAGGTCTAAAAGTGTGGTACCCCAGAACATTTTATTATACTGGTACGATTTGTTTCAGAACACTTTTCCTTGTTTTTCTGCTAGAGAAAAACTGGGTTTGTCTTATGATCAGGTGCGTCGTATGGTCTGAAAAATGCAGTAAACAGAAGGATGAAAGAAGAAGAATCATGTAGGAGACCATCTTTATTATCATCCACAGAGATCTTGAGAAAAAGATTAGGAGAAAAACCCTAGGAAGTTTTAGTCAATATCTCTAGCCTTGGAAATACATCAGGAGAAAATCATGAGAAGTTATGTTGGAATAGGAGTTGGACCAATGATGCCTTAGGAATGAGAAACCTAAATGTGTTTCGCCAGATTCAGAATAGGAATGCAAATTGCCTCTCAGTACTAAGAGCTCTCACTAAATGAATGTAGTTATATTTCAAACTCTCATATAGGCAAGATTGGAAGGCATTTGGGTACACAGGCTGTTTAATTTACAAATACCTCAATAAGTGGCTTGCTACATTTTCCAAAAGGTATTTGTGTGTGTGTATGTTTGTTTCTCTATCTGCAATTTGCATTACTGAAATAAATATCAGCAATAGTTTGAACTCCATGGAGTCTGGCCTCAGAGCTTGACTATTCAAATAGGGCACAGTTGATCTGTCTAAGACCAACCCTCTTTACTGTCAGCTAAAATCAAGAAGGTCATAGTCTGCCTTCTGCCCACACCCACTTTTTTTCCCCCTTTCCAACAATCAGCCTGCTGTGACAATTTGCTTCTGGCACAGGAAACTATTTCAACCTTACCAGGTGATCCAAGGTAGTGCCGCTGTGGGAGATGTGAAGTAGACAAGGCCTCTGGATTGGAGGGGGAGATTCTGGCAACTGGGATGTAGTTCTCTTAGATCACATTAGAATGTCCCAGAAGCAAATGAAATGTGATGTAAAGAAAAGGAGTGTGTTTCTGTAATCTAGGCAGAAAGAGAAAATTGCAACCAGGGTGAAGTACAGTGGATGGGCCTCTTGTGGGCTCAACCGAAGTCACCATTTTTCCTATTGAAGATGGCAGAACACTGTTCTGGTCTTTCATTTGTTTGGTTGATTTTGTTAGTTTGTTTTACTTCCCAACTTGAACTTCAGATTTCAATGTTCAATGGATGTACCCCAGGCAAGGAATATGCATTGGGCAGCTAATGGCAGTCAGCAGTTCAAAACCACAGGCTGCTCAGACGGAGAAAGATGAGACTTCCGACTCTTGTCAAGGTTCAGTCTTGGAAACCCTCAGGGATGCCCTATTCTGTCCTGCAAGGTCGCATCCAGCCAGAATTGACTCAATGCCAGTGAGAAACTGTTTAAAAGAGTGTCAGCATCAGGCTCATCCTGACCCCACTTGTGGCTTGCCCGGTAGTGACCCTGATTGATATAGTATATTACACCCTATTTGATAAAATGCATTTACAAACTCCTTTCCATATTTCTCCTCTCCCACCATTTGGTCCATTTGGCAGATTCTGCTTCATAACAGGGGTGATGGTTACATAAACTGTTGTCAATTTGCAACTGAAGAGTGAAGGGGCAGATGGTAACCTGTCAATCAGGCTACAGCTTGATGACCTCACTTGGAGGTGGTGCCAAGGAGATGAACAGCTGGTTGGGAGTGGGACACTCACTCACTCTCTTTGAGACACATTTGCTGACAAGACACATGGAGCTACACTCGAGCCCTGTAGCTGAAGTAGCCATGTGGAAACCCAGCGCTGAGATATCTCTACCACCATTGGATCCCCAAAACTTTCTACTCATTGGACTGTGATCTTCCTGCATTTGGGGGTCATTGCCCATGTTGCATTAGTCTGAAGAGGGAGTTGTAGATTGGTATTGGACATATGGGCTAATATTTGACTAATGGACTTGATCTGGACTGGGCTAGAATGTTTTCTCAATATTCAATTGCTCTTGTAGAAAAAGCTCCTTCTTACACACATATGAGTGTCTCTGGATTTGTTTCTCTAGTCTACCTAGACTAACACACCGGGCACTGAGCTCCATCCTTTCCTGGTCAGAGGAATTAAGTGAGTCTTGTCAATGAGAACTTCTGTATCGATGGTGACTCGTTGAACTGACGCTCAACTTTTTTATCCCCAATGATTTTATTGGGGGCTCTTACAACTTTTATAACATTCAATACATCAATTGTATTAAGCATATTTGTACACATGTTGCCATATTCATTTCCAAATATCTTCTACTTGAGTCCTTGATATAAATTCCTCTCTCCCCCTCCTTTTCTTAATGAATCATTTTATTGGGAGATCATACAGCTCCCATCACAATCCATATATACATCAATTGTATATAGGCCACGTTTGCACACTTGTTGCCATCATCACTCTCAAAACATCCTCCTTCCACTTAGGTCCCCAGTACCAACTCCCCATATTTCCACAGATGTTCTACTTCTGATGACCGAGTTTATTGTGGCATTACCCCATCTTCACCTGATGCCCAGAAATCATGGTAATCTCTGTAGGCCAAAACCTTATCTTTCTGCCTCTGTAGCCCATGGTGATGTGCTGGTTACATATTGGGTTGCTAACTCCAAGGTATGAAGTTTGAAACCACCAGCTGCTCCTCAGGAAATCGATGGAATTTCTACTCCTGTCAAGAGTTACAGTCTTGTCAGTGACTTGATTAATGGTTTCTTGCGGGTATGACAGAGGATGTTGGGGATAATGGGGGACCTAAGAACAAAGAGTACAAGATAGAAGAAAATGTTCTAATATTGATTGTGATGATTCTACAACTCTTCTTGATAGGAATGATTTATGGAACTGTATGATATATGGATTATGCCTCAATAAAAATGTTTTAAAAAGTGAATTACAGTCTTGAAAATGCTCAGGGGCAGTTCTAGTCTGTCCTATGGGGACCCTTTTAGTAGGCATCAACTCAATGGCAGTGGTTTTGGTATCTTTGGTAGGACGCGACTGCAACATCTGCTACCAATGCTCTATGATGGTCAACTTGCTGACTTGTCACGCTTTTTCTCTCAAAGTTTCAAATGTTAACTTCTATTGGTTTCTCTGGATACATCACTGCTTTCAATGTTAATATCCACTGGCGTCTCTGGATAACACTCTCTGTTTACACTGATCTGGAATTCCTGCTATCATTCTCCGGAGGCTGGTCTTTAAGCTGCAGTCTCTCCCCAACACCTGTGATCGTCTAAGGTCCTGGTGTCAGCTGATTTGGCTCATCAATTGTAACTTCATTTTTCTAACAGCCTAAAAAAAGACCAAAGAAGAAATAGTCCTGTTTTATAACCATCAGGAGGGGATACTGAATCATTAGTGGGCATTGACGAAAGTTGATTGCTACTCTAAAGACTAAGAGAACACATATGTTCAGTCATAGGACTTCTATAGCAGTGGTTCTCAAGCTTCCTAGTTCCCTGATCCTTTCATGCAGTTCCTCATGTTCTGGTGAAACTGCCCCCTCCTCAACCCAAGTTATTTTCATTGCTACTTCATCATGCTAATTTTGCTATTGTTATGAATCGGGTGACCCCTGTGAAAGGATCATTTGACCCCCAAAAGTGTGGTGACCCACAGATTGAAAACTGCTGTTCTATAGGGTTTACTGGGGTTTTTAAGGATTCTCAGCAGCTACCTAGTTCAGGAGTAGGGGTTAAACTGGAGTGATAAAATGCTAAAAAAAATCCTGCAAAGAAAGAACACATATGAAATAATAAATCAAAGTGTGTCATAGTATGAACCTTTTTGAATACTAGGTGATTGGTGACTTTAAAATGTATTTTCTCATACAATATCACATCATCATTTGTGTATGGTTAAAATGTTAGTCCCATTAGCAGGAGGGTCAGAGAGTTTAAAGGACTTCATAGAGCTCAACTTCATGGCACAGAGAAAGGGGAAAATTTCAAGTGATGTGACAGCACCTTCAGTGAAGACTGTATATTGCATTCTGGAATTTGAAGAAGAAAGGATCTTTGAGATTTATCCAAGTAGACAGTTGTTCAAAAATATACCTGAGCCTGCATTTATCAGCAAGAGGGTATTTAGATGAGGAATAGAGGCAATTACTGACTCAACAAATTAAAAAAAAGTAAAATTCCCTTATTTTATAGTCAACCTTATTATGACATCTGATTAGCTTTGGATAATTTATGTTCTTTTTTCTTATTTTTGATAATTCTTTTTAAAGATGCATGGTTATGGTAGCAATTCATAGAAACAAACAAGTGAGTAAAGGGAAAATTTCCCAGTAAGTTTATGAATTTCCGAGGACTTATGCTTTCCTCTGCAGATATATAAAATCCTCATAATGAAAACTAATTGCTCTGTAAACAAATGTGATGTAAACATACCAATGATCTCTAACTACTTTTGATTTATTTTATGTTAATGTCTCTTGGACATCTCTCTACATGAACGCATACTTTGATAGCGTTCCTCCTTTGCCACAGCCACATGCTTTTCCAAGACTGTGATAACCCCTTTTACCAACAGACTATAGGTTCTCCAGTATGATAGGTACATTCGAATTTAAATTTGGAAGCTACATGAGGAAAAAGAAGAACCATCATTCGTTCAGAGATGAACTACAGCAAAGGCCAACAAGGCCAAGGAGATGTTCTGTGTTTGTTTTTTAAACTGAGTGAATGATGGAGAGAATGAATTTTAAAATGAGTCCATGCCCTTTTCTGAGATAAGTGAAGGAGGGGGTGTCTTTGAAAACCACAGGGGAGGTGTAGAGTAGAATTCAACAGCTGGGTTATAAAGAAAAGAGAGGGTTTTTTTTTTCTTTTTTCTTTTTGAGTGGGTTGGAGGTCAGAGCAGGGAAGCTGCCTTGGAGCTAATTACAGCTTATAGTGACCCAATGTGACACAGAACCACCTCATAGACTCTCCTGATTTTCATTTCCACAGGGCAAGTGCTCAGTTAGCTCAAAGAACCCACCTTGTGGTTTACAGTTAAGAGAATACCTATTGTCCCCCCAGGACATCTCTTCTGAGAGATGGAAGACAGGACATAACCACGGAAGACAATGAGGCGTTATGTACCCTTGGATTTTCTCCGAAGTAGTAGTCCAAATGATGCCTTCTTTTATAGGAAGCAGTATCAGTTCTCTAGACACTAATTTTTTTTTTCTGTTAGATAAGCTCTCTCTCTCCACAAACACACCCTCTGAAGAAGAGGAATATTGAAAAGAACAGGGCACAGATGGTATCCTTCGGCTCCCCCAGGGATCTTGCGTTCATAGAGGTGTGCTGGGTGCTTTGTGGCAGAGAGAGGCCTCCGCTGGCTGCTGCTGCTGTGGAAAACAGGGATCTGTGAAAGGAACGTTTGCATCTGGCAGGGAAGCAGCCGGCCTCTTTGCTTTTCATCCCTTCCTCCCTGCCTTCCAATCTGAGTTTTGTTTGCTGCTGACGGTCACGGGTGACCTTCTGGCTGGAACAGCCTGTATCAATGGGTCTTCTCAAGTAAGAGAGGAAGGCTGCCAGGAGACCACTTGCAGGGAAGCAGTTTCCTTTGGAAATCTGAGGAAGAAGGGAAGCTGTTTCCAAAGAGTTTAAGTTCAGAGAGAGCGGCTTGCCAAAAGATAGAGAGGTTCCGGATGAAGTCAGGGCTTTGTTCCCATAGAGCTTCCTTCAGGAATGGGACGTTCCTGACAAGGAGTGAGGCGGACTGCTGCAAGCTGGTTCCCTTGATCTGACTGGGCTTCCCAGGAGAAACCGCTGCGAAGAAGGGCTTCAAAACAACTCGCTTTGCCACTGCCTCAAAGACTCCAACTTTGCCCAGGCCAAGTCACACTCCATTGGCACCACCGAGACACACATGGAGGCCATAGGGATTTTCCTGGTGGATTTTCAGAAGTTGATTGTCAGACTTTCTTCCAGGACAGCTCTGGGCAGACCCAAACCTCCCAAATCTTAGTGCAAGCACGGCTTTCCACAGCCAGGGACATCTGCCTTGTCATCTCCAAACTCAGTATGGTGTCCCCAGGCTCCTGGGGGAGCAGAGATCGTACTAGGCGTTTCCCCCAGGTGAATTCCGAGTTGTGAGGGACCTAAGCGAGGGACCTAAGCTGGTCATCTTACCCAGGGGTGTAAGTCCTCTGGCCACATTCCATCAAAGTGGGGGGCCCTTTAAATCTAGTTTCAAGGTGCTTGATTGATTTGGGACCACAGACAGGGTTCTTGGTAAAATTGCCCCTCCCATCCAGTTTGCTGCCTGAGACAACAGAGAATGAGGCTCACTAGATCTCCAGAGGAAACAAAATGCTTTAGTTGTTTGGGAAATTCTACATTTTGACCATTGAACACTCCCTCTCTAGCTTTCCAGCTTGTTTCTGACAAGCCTGTCTTAAATAGTATGCTGTTTTGTTTGTTTGTTTTCTTTTCCAATGATTTTATTGGGGGATCGCACAGCTCTTATACCATTCAATACATCATTTCTTTCAAGCATATTTGTACACATGTTGCTATATTCATTTCCAAATATTTTCTACTAGAGTCCTTGGTATAAGCTCCTCTTCCTTCGAGTGTCCCCCCACTTTTTTTTTTAAATAAATCATTTTATTCGGGGCTCATACAACTCCCATGATGATCCATACCTACATCAATTGTATGCAGGCCACATTTGCACACTTGTTGCCATCATCACTCTCAAAACATCCTGTCTCCATTTAGGCCCCCAGTACCAGCTCCCCATACTTCCCTTCCCTCCCCACTCCCCTGCCCCCATGAACCCTTAAAATTTAGAAATTGTTATTACTTTTTGATATCATATACTTTCTAATATGTCCCTTCACTCATGTTCTTGTTGTCCATGCCCCAGAGAGGAGGTTATATGTAGATCCCTGGAATTGGTTCCCCCTTTATATTCCATCATCAAGAGTACTGCAACAGAGAGAAAATACTGAAACCCAAATGGAGACTGAACATGACAGTGGGATAAGAGGAAAGTAAAAGGAAATAGAGCAAGGAACTGGGGGTAAAGGGAATTTATAGAGGTTTAAATACAGGCATGTGCATGGGTGCATATATTTATGTGTGATGATGGGGAAATGGATCAATGAGCATATAATTATAGGGTTAGCAGTAGGACAGCAGATGGGCATTGGACCTCCACTCAAGTGCTTCCTCAGTGCAAGAATATTTTGTTCTATTAAATTGGCATTCCATGATGCTCACCCTCCCAACACGATCACTGAAGACAGATATGTGCATAAGCAAAGGTGGTGAAAAAAGCTGATGGTGCCCAGCTATCAAAATATATAGCATCTGGGGTCTTAAAGACTAGAAAGTAAACAAGCAGCCATCTAGCTGAGAAGCAGCAAAGCCCACATGGAAGAAGCATGCCAGCTTGTGGGGCCACAAGGTGTCAAAGGGATCAGTTATCAGGCTTCAAGAACCAAAAATCATAAAATTCATGCTCACTTTCCTGATATGATCACTGATGACAAATGTATGCATAAGCAAATGTGGTGAATAAATTTGATGGTGCCTGGCTATCAAAAGATACAGCACCTGGGGTCTTAAAGGCTTGAGTAAACAAGCGACCCTCCAGCTCAAAAGAAATGGGGCACACATGGAAGAAGCACACCAGACTATGTGACCAGGAGGTGTTGAAAGGATCCAGTGTCGAGCATCAAAGAAATAAAATTATATCATCATAAATGAGGAGGGTACAGATTGGGGACCCAAAGCCCATCAATAGGTGAAATGACATCTTCTTACAGATGGGTTGCAGGGAGGAGATGAGTCAGTTAAGGTACAGTGTGGTAACAATGAAATATGCAACTTTCCTGTAGTTTTCAAATGCTTCCTTCCACCCACTATCATGCTCCCAATTCTACTAGGCAAATCCAGCTAGACCAGGAGATGTACACTGGAGTCGGAAACATGGGGAGTCTAGGATAGATGATCCCTCATGACTAGTGGTGGGAGTGGTGATACTGGGAGGGTGGAGGGATGATGGAAGTAGTGTGCCTCTGATATTACTGAGCAAGATGGAGGTCTGGATTTGAGGAAGAAATGGCATTTATGTTTGGAGATGTTGAAATAATTGTAGAAAGAAAAAAAATATAGGCAGTATCAACAAAGGCTTCACATTTTACTCTTCGGGACATGATTAGCACTCTGTATGCCTGGGTCAACTTTCAACCACCAGCGAGTTGTGTAATTTCAAGCCTAGTTCCAGACTCTCCAAATCCCCAACCAGGCATTTGGAATTTTCACAAAGGAGTAGAGGATTAATAATCTTGACATTGATAACAGGTCTTACAGGTAGCAGGGATTGAAGACTTCTGTAGTGCTGACTTCATGCTGGGATTTAGTAATTTGTCCAAGATCCAATGTACTATTAGTACAACTGCTCATCCATTAAATATATCAAGTGCTCCAGGTTTATAAAAATAGAGCTGTGAACAACCTACTGGAGCAAATATTTAAGGGGGAATGGGTAGGCAAAAGCATGAAAACATGAGGTAAATTCAGATAACACTAATTTCTCAGGAGAACATGAAAGAACGTGGTGGATTAGAAGGTGACCGAGAAGCCTGATTCTAGGATTGGTCAGGAAGGCCTCTCCAAAGAGAAGACACTCGAGTTAGTAAAGAGGGCTAGGGAACAGAATTTCAGGAAGAGAGGTGGGTGGTAAGGTAGTGCATTGAAAACACAGGTGGGAGGTGAAGGTGAAGGCATGAGACATGACCAGGTTGGGAGGGGGGTTAAAAGAAGATTCGGAAGGGTGATGGAGGGTGATAGCCCATCAAGGACTGGGCTGGAGCAGAATTTAGATTTTACTCTAAGGAAAATATTTCTGCCAGATTGATTAGATTGATAAAGATTGAAATACTTTAGAAAATCTTTTAGAAAATGATTCTAGTTGTGTACTTAGGATGACATGTAGGTTTGGTGTACAAATTAAATCAGCTAATGCACTAATAAACTCCTACCCTGGTGCCAGGTACAAAGTAGATGCTCAGTAAATGTTCATTGCTCTCATTATTGGTTCTTAGTACCTGTGTATTTAAATGTGATTGTGCAGAAAATTACAAATGTGATATGGTAAAATTATTGAAAACAAATTCTCCAACAGTACATTAACATCTTTGACCTGAACTTATGGATGCTTTATACTTAAGATTGCCTAAGCAATGGAAATAACTATGAAGCAAATTATTTTTGAATATATTGTTTTAATGGAAAAATGGATGTGATGACCTTTTAAAGTCAGCACCTACTGTGGAATTATTTGGGGGACCCTGAAAACCTTATTGTAGAGAGGTCTATAAAAGCTTTCTCATTATAGAGAAATCTTATTGTAAAAATTCACTCATCAAAGAGACCACAGCAGGGCAGTTGGTCAGACATAACTGCCATCTTTTGCAGAAATTAGTAGGACTTGAGTTTTCAAGGCATAGCTGTTTAAAAGCAACATAGGAACTCTAGTTGAGGATTCTGGGACCAACAAAGCACCTAAGAATTATTTCACTGATTCTTGCCTATGATAACCCTCATTTAAGGTGTATGGACTATATATGAGGCCAAGAACCATGAGTGACAGGTGTCAGCAAGAATAATAATAGAGACAGAAGTAAGGCAACCACAGAAATTAGAGAGATTCCACATTAGTTTCTAAAGCCGTCAGTGTATTAGAAAAGACAGATTACAATTTGTGATAGAATTAGACTACAGTCACAATTGCCTATTACTCTTCATGTGTCATGTTAACTGATTACTTATATTGAACAAATGATTCAATCCTTTGTATTCTCTTGCATTATCTAAATGAACTTCAAAGAGATGAATCAATTCGACCTAACTGACATTTGTAGCCATGTATCTTAGATCTAGAGAGGAACTAGCAAGTAAGAAGCATCTCTAATAAAATGAACATATGATCAGTGGAGATTATTGGTTGCATTTCTTTAAAAGTCTGTTGATGTGGCATACCCAAAGAAGTTAGTCAGTAAGCATTTACTGAAGGTGTTGGGTGCTTGGGTATCAGAAGTGAGAACGTCTTTATGTTTTCTTGATTCTTTTAGGAGTTTTTGGTAAGTCTTGTTTCTCCCACCTCAAAAAAAAATGGAGCTTCTTTCTGATTTACTTTATTTCATGCTATGATCATGCTATTCATCAAATGATGAATCTTCTAAATTCAATACTAATTCTGTGCTTGAAATATTTCAGAAAGAGTCGACTACAAACAGTGTTGAAACAAAATAGTCATTCTGAGATTCTAAGCCATTTCCTGCCCTATTTCTCTTTCTCTGAGAAAAGAGAGGGAGAGGGGGAGGGGGAAGGAGAGAGAAAGGGAGCATAGGGAGTATGTCCAAGTGAGGGAGAAATGGGCATGGGAGAGAAAAAAGGAGTAGGGAGAACATTGCTGTGCTGTAATCAGTCAAGGACATCTTGTATCCTCTAATAGCTTTAGAATACTAGCTCCTTAGTTGGTATCAGCTTTCCTTAAGATGTGGCACACGGGTAAAAACCTCATTCCATGAATCGTAGAAAGTTTAATTTTCATTCTAAGTCAGTGGTTCTCAGCGTTTCTCATGCTGCGACCCTTTTATATATAGTCCCTCATGTTGTGGTGACACCCAACCAAAAAATTATTTTCATTGCTATGTCATAACTGTCATTTTGCAACTGCTATAAATCATAATGTAAATATCTGCTATGCAGGTTGTATTGTCATGGTTACAAATTGAACTGAATTAAATGTAATGAAAGCATAGTGATTAATCACAAAATGACATGTAATTATATACTGGGAAATATTCATGTGTTTTCTGATGGTCTTAGGTGACCCCTGTGAAAGGGTCTTTAGACTCCCAAAGGGGTCTCGACCCACAGGTTGAGAACCGCTGCTCTAAGTCTTTAGTGACTTCGTAGGTGTCGTGTGGTCTCATGGACACTATTAGCCCAGAAGTTCTCATTGGATTCACTTCATTTAGCTTTGTAAGCATGCTATTCTTATTTTACATAGCAACAACAAAGCCCTTTGATTAAATTCCCAGGAGAAATTTCTCATTAAAAGATCTAGTAATTGCTTACTAATCAGATATAATTCTTACCCTCCCTGTACTCACACATCCTTAGGATGTGGCTTTGCAGCTCCTTCCGTAAAAGATGAAGATGTTCCCCTCATTTCTTGAATCTAGGTGAAGCAAGTAATTTGCTTTGACCAACAGGAAGCAAGCAAGCGACAGGGTACCAGGGCAAACTTAGATTTCTGGAGACCTTGAGTCCTTCTGTTCTTGCTCGTACATTCATGTCCAAACCATGTGAATAACAGACTCCATGGTGGAGACCCAAACATCCCAGGACAAACCATTCTAGGCCAGTCAACCACTAGCTGACCTGGCTAGGAATGCAAATGCATGGGTGAGCCAAATTAAGCCAGAAGCACCTAGGTGAACTCTGCCCAAATGGCTGAACCACAAAACCGTAAGTGAAACGATTATTTAAACCACTAAATGTTTATTACATGGCAAAAACATTCTAGTAGTAATGTCTTTGTGTATTACTGATTTCACTAACCTGTTTTGCATCTGTTTTGGAGGCGTTGATTATATATCAAGTTGCTCAGGCAACTTAAAAGCTAGTGTGGGATATACCAAGCCTCAATACTTTGCCGTATTACTTGTTCATTACTACCCACTCCCTCATTCTGAGGACAGAACCTCTCACACCTCCTTTCTCCAACTATCTTCTTTTTTTTTATGCAGAGTACTCAATACGGAACAATCTTACTCTCTCGAAGCACTGCTGCCAAGTTCCCTCTGCATTAACTGAAGAATAATTTATATATTCATGAATGCTTGATAATAAAATAATGAAAACAGCTTTTTAATTGAATTCCTCCAGACATGATACTAAACATACTGTATGAACTGGCTTCAAAAGAGTTATGAAAAAAATTGCAGGATAGGATCATAGTTTATTACCATAACAACCCTATGAAATATTATGATCCTTAATTTCCAAATGAGAAAATCAAAGTTCAACGGAAATAAATAATTTACTATAAAATGGCCAAATCATAATTCAGAGCCAGCTCTATGTGAGTGAGCCAGTGTTTTGTAACCACAGTGCAAGATTGCCCATAATCTCATTTCTACCTCTGCTAACCATTTTAAAAGACATCTCACAGAGTCATAGTGGTCTGCACCTACTTTAGTAGGCCTCATCATAATGCACTATTTATTGAATTATCAAAATTTCAGCCTCGTTGGAGATGTTGACTGCTTCCCTTCCAGCTGCTCCTCAGTCAAATTGTCATGTTGTGTCACGACAGACCTGAAGAGATGCAAGGTCATTGAGGAGATGGGGGATGCAGGAAGAAAAATACCACAGCAGACTTAGAACAATCATTAAAATCATTAAGAGAAACATCAGGATTTTTTTTATAAGCCTTGTCAAGGAGATTCACAGCCCATAAGCTTAGCAGACTGAGCTATATTTGCTATAATTATATTAGGAATGGTTATGGCTTGCACATTTATTGTATTATACTTTGGGATCATGTACATCATTTAAGTAAGGAAAGTTTTTTTTAGACCGATATTAGTTTCAGTCTAAATTTAATTTTTGAGACGTAAATAATGCACAGTTCATCTAAACCGCACTCAAAGTGAAAGTCTTAACTTTGTACCTAACAATAGATCTTCCCTGGAAATGGAGAAAGGCAACCTTCCACCTCCCCCACCTCAAAAGCAGGTCTTGATTCAACTGTGGCTCTGACACTCCACTCTGTAATTTGGTCTGCGCTGACAGCTGACTTCAATTTTTGCCTGTTTATGGAAGTAAATTAAAAGAACACACTGTCTGTGATTCAGGGGCTCTTTGTGGCAGAGTTCTAGTCAATTCTTAAATCAAAACTCAGATAGTTGTCGGGAGAACTAATCCTTATGTAAACATGATTGCATTTGTAGGACCCAATACAGAGAGGTTCCCAGTGACCAGAAGGAAGTGTGCCACTTGCCCAGGTACTTTGAGGGTCAATGTCTTTGTTGTTTCAGTTTCTAAGGAATGAATTGAGAACACTTGCCATCCTATTCAGGCGCTTCAGTAGGCTGGTGTTTGGGCAGTAGCCTTTGCTTATGAGCTTATGGTCTAGGGTAGCCAGTGTGAAGAAAGAGATTGAAATGAATGCCAATTTATTTGAAAGGTTCTATCAGAGAGACAGTTCTTGGTAGTGAAAAATGTTGACTGCTCCCTGAAAGATTGGGGCTTGGAATCTGTCAAAATGTACCTTAGAAGAAGGATCTGGTGAATTGCTTTAGAAAAAGTAGGCCCCCGTTGTACTCTGATCCACATACACCCTCGTCAGCTAGAGTTGGAATCAACTCAAGAGCAGCCAGTTTATATCACAGGGTTATGCTAGGAGCAAGGCTTAGTGCTGAGCCACTCCTAAGGGGAAAGAGGAGGCTTTGTGATCTTGCAGAGATTTACTGTGGGATCCCTGTGAGTCGGAATCTACTTGAGGGCAGTGTGCTTGATGCTAGGAGTAATAAATGAAGCCATAAAGATCCTAGTTTATGTCTCAGTTTTAATCTTCAGGTATCTCAGAGCCTACTGGAAAGATCGACAATAAAGAGAGTCATATTTGAGAAAGACACATGCTATATAAAACTGAACACAGAACTCACTGTGTTGTATGTGCTTATAGATTAGGAAACCAGTCCACTGAATAAAAGGCCGGCAATGAACACAGTCCTGTTTGTTGAGAACGTGTAGCTGCAGTTGCAGCATCATATTTGAGAACCTCAGAATCCATTCTATAATCCATAGCTCTGAATTTATTGATGAAGAGGCTGCTGTCCAAAAAGGTTAGGGGACCAATTTGAGTACTCACACATGGCCTTCTCAGAGTCATTCCATCACTTTGTAAACAAGGACTCACTTGTTTGTAGCAGTAAATATGAAACAAGCTCCTTGCTTTCACCAAGCTTAACTAATTACTCTGGTGAGGGCAAAGGTGATAGTCCGGTTTTTTGCTTGAGCGCCTCAGTGGATGGCAATCATGGTGATGGAAAGAACGAACCTTGTGGGAGGGAGGGATTTGGGGGTGTTGGAATAAGAAGGAAGAAAGGAATGAACTCCACTTAGATGTGCCTGTCAGATGTTCAAGTGGAGAGATTAGCAAGAACCATCATTTTAACAAAAGGCCAACCTACAGTTGCATAAGACACTTTAGTGACATCATATCATTCTAATTCCCTATTTAACTGAGAGCTAGGGAAGGTTTTCAGATAAAAGTTTGTATGTCTTAGAGGCAGTATCAAACTAGGAAACTGTACTTACATTTTCCACATGCACAGGAACTCCTGTATCACACAGGCATGGTGTTTCTATCTTTTGTGAGTTTAAGAAACATTTCATAGTTATTTGCTTCTTTTTGTTTAAAGTACGCCTCTTACGCCTCTTAGGCACTATTGTTTCAATTACTCATGGAAGAGGACCAGCCATCCAGGCTGGGTCTAGGTGTAGGGATTGTTGAACAAGACACTTTAGATCTTTCCAGGGCTTCCCTAGGCCAGCCCCTTCCACACTCTGGGGATGGTTCCTGGTCTAGGGCAAGTCTAGCGACAGAAGGAGGAGAAAGTCACACACTGGTGGCTCTTTCCCACCTGGTGCTCACATTTTAAGGAATCACTCCAAGGACTTGATCCTTCCATTTCTACCTTTGACTTTTTGGTTCACTCTAAATTTGAGCAAATAAAGCTGCCCAGCAATGTGAAACAATGCCCGGATGCTAGTTTCCCCTTAGAATTTTCATGCTCCTGTAAGTGAGGCATATATACAGTGATTTGTTAAAAGTGTGCACACCCAGGCATAAACTGAGAGCATAGTACTCATGCTTATGGTTTAGAGCCAGCCTTTTTCAAGTATCCTCTGTCTTAAAAACACCTGATTTTAAAACTCTTTTCATATTCACATGAGGGATGGTGGTGATTCTTAGCAAGGGTGGAATTTGTCCGGGAATCCCTGTACCTCATTCTGATCAGAGGAGGCATTGGAAAGGGTGGGGGAGAGGAGGGCTCTATTCTCCAGCAGAAGAGGCAGGAGCCACCCATGAATGAGCTTCTGGCCCAGTAAGGTGACTCAGGTCATCACCATCAAGTGGGCGGCCCTCTGTTGGAGCCTGGAGAGAAGGGGGTGCTCTGAATGGTCTTGGTAGATCCTAGAGATCTCTCAGCCAAGCCTCCTGGATGATCTGAGAAAAGAGAACAGAAACTGCCCAAGTTGGGAAAGGGATGGGGTGGGGTGCGGAGTAGGCCCCCTTTCATTATCTTCTTTGGGGTTTGAGGTAAACATATCAATCATAATTCGAAAGGGGTTTATGTCCAACACTCTCAGCCGCATCTGGTTATCATTCCCCAGGGAAATTAGCCCATGCTGCCCCATTATCCTGTCAAGAAATCAAAGGCCCCTTCCTGCATGGGAGATGTGGTTCGCCTCTGCTAGCCCGTTTTTTTTTTTTTCCTGTGGCCCTCAACTGGCTTGTTGTCTGAATGTTCAGCTGCCACTGCACGTCCTTTCTCCGGAGGCTGGGTTGCTACATCCAGTTTTGGTTCGTCTTGGGGTAACTTCTTACGCACATTGAGAATTAACTGGAATGTACTAATCCCCTATAACCCTGGGTCAGTTGGTAGATCCCTGTCGTTCTTGCAGGAGAGTGGCCTCAGTTCTCAGATAATGCACCTCATGCACAGCCACTGCCTTTTCTCAGCAGAAACTTACACTTTGCTGTGATTAACCACAGCTTCCAAACTGAGAAAGACTAGGAAGAAAAGCCTGGCTATCCACTTCTGAAAATCCTGTAGGTTTCAAAGGTGGAGGCCAAAACAAATCAAAGACGTGGCACTGGATTATTGTGATGTTCCATGAAGTCAGTTCAGCTAGTAATGACGCTAAGTACAACTGAACAAAATACTATCCAGTCCTGGGCCATCCTCACGACGTTCTTATGTCCGAACCCATCCATGTAGTCACTCTGTCAGCCCATCTTGTCAAAGGTTTTCCTCTCTTTTGCTGTCCCACTACTTGACTAAGTATAGTGTTCTTCTCCAGGGACTTGCCTCTCCTGATATGTCCAAACTCCCTGAGACAAAGTCTCTCCATTCTTTCTTTTAAGGAACATTCTGACTGTACTTCTTCCTGGACAGATTTGTTTGTTCTTTTGGCATCCCAAGGTACTTTGCAATTGTTGGACAGCACCAAATTCAAAATGCACCAGTTCTTCTTTGATCTTCCTGATTCAATGTCTTGCTTTCACAATCAAAGGAGACTATTGAAAATTCCACAACTTGGGTTAGGCCAGGTGTGTCAAACTAGTGAACCATAGGACGGGAGGTAATTTTCTGTGGCCCATGATGCTCTGAAGTAAAATGAATAAAATCATTATGAAGAAAATAGCACTTAGGGGAGATCAAGGCAATACTGTACACACAATTCCTTCATTAACCTTTTAACTATTGAAGATGAGAAAAATTACAAAAATCAGCGTTGCTCATTTTCATTGAGTTTGACACCCTGGGTTAGGCGATCCACAAAGTCAGTAGTTTGAAACTGCCAGCGGCTGTGCAAGAAAAAGACAGGACTTTCTACTCCTGAAAACAGTTACAGTCTTGGAAACCCAGAGGAACGCAGTTCTACTCTTTCCTGTAGCGTCTCTATAAGTCAGGATTGACTCCATGGCAGCAAGTTTGGGTCAGGCACACCTGAGTCCGCAAGGTAGCCTCCTGGCTTTTGAACATTTTAGAGAGGTCTGGGGCAGCAGATTGACCCAATACCACATGTCATTTGATCTCTTAATTGTTCCTCCCATGAGCAGTGGTTGTGATACAGGAAGATGAACTCCTTGACAACTTCACCCTTTTCTCAGTTTATTGTGATGTTGCCTATTGATCCCATTGTGAGGATTGTGGATTTCCTTATATTGAGTTGTCATCCATACAGAGGCCTGGAATCCTTGATCTTCATCACCAATGCTTCAAATCTCCCTCACTTTCAGCAGGAAAGGTCATGTCATTTGTGGATTGCAGGCTGTTAAAAAGCCTTCCTCCAACTCAGATGGCACATTCTTTTTCATGTCATCTAGTTTGTTGGATGATTTGCTCATCATACAGATTGAATAATATGGTGAGAGAACTCATGCAGGATGCACACCTTTTATGATTTTAAATCATAAGTACATCCGTTCCAAAGAAAGGTGACCAAACAGAATGCTTAAATGGTTGAGCAATATCAATAATGTTACACGAGAGTAAAATTTTGCTGAAGGTCATCTAACAACGGATGCAGTTGTACATTGGCAGAGAGCTGCCAGGGGTTCAGGTTGAATCCAGAAGAGGGTGTGGAACAAGGGCGATCATGAATCTTGGCTGAAAGGAGAGACTACCAGGAGGATGTTTACTTCTATTTTATTGACTGTGTTAAGTCATTAGACTGTATGGTTCAAAACCAACAATGCATAGCCTTGTGTGACAGTTACATAATCTCCTATGAACCTGTGAAGGGGTGGAGTCTAGCCTGTCAATCAGGTCATAGCCAGTGAGGCCTTTGTGGGCATAGCCTTCTCCTGAGGATTCCAGGATTCTGGAACTCCTGTATTCTTCCCTGGAGGTGGGAGACACTCTCTCTTGCTTGACATTCCTGCTGACAAGGCACATGGAGATATGCTGATGGATCAAGAGCCCTGTAGCTGGAGGAACCATACGGAGATGCATGCGTCAGCACGCAGATGCTTCCACCACCACTGGATCTACAAGACTTTCCACCAACTGCCCTGTGATCTTCCTGGATTCGGTATCATTGAATGTATGGTGTGACTCTGAAGAGAAATTAATAGACTGGTATTAATAGACTGGTATTAATAGGACCTGTGGACTTGATCTGGATTGGGCTGGGATATTAATATGCAATTTATCTTTATATATAAAGCTTTATCTTATACACATGTGAGCGTCTATGAATTTGTTTCTCTAGTTAATCCAGACTAACACACCTTGAGAAGAATGGCAATTTCAGAATAATTCATTCTGCTCAAGTGAAACCTAGAGGCAGTTGTGTGAACAGAACAAGGACATACTACATACCACTAGGTAGGGAATTACTGATTCCATTTTTCTTGAAGTTTACATGTTATGGGTCTAGTGAACTCCAGTTAGCATCAATGATAGTAGATATATTCTTTATATAGAAAATAGATTCTAGTTCCCAATGTCAACTGCTATTTTATTTATCACCCAACCCTTTTTGTGAATTGATAACCCTTGTTCAAATTTAACCTCACTTCCTGTATCTTCTTCATCAACCATATAATGCTTCTATGAAATAGGTAGTATGGATATTAAGCTTGACCATATACATTAACACAGATAATTCTTCTATAAGATCTTAGGGCCAGAAATGTTCAAGTTATCCTGTCAAGTGCTTGAAATTTACATTTGGTCAAATTGAAGCCCACCTCCAAAAACCCCCACTGCCATCAAGTTGATTCTGACTCAGAACCATCCTGTAGGACAGAATATAACTGTCTCATAGAGTTTTCAAGACTGTAGCCATTTGTAGTAGCAGACTCTGCTGTCTCTTTCTCCAGGGAGAAAAGTTGAACAACCAGCCTTCCAGTTCATTGGCAGCTGAGCCCTGCCACACCACCAGCTCTTCTGCTCCAGTGAGCACTTAACTGGGGGATCCGAGAACTTACTGTTCAGTGTGAACACTTTTGGAGTTCAGTTGCTACCAGTGTAAAGTGAGTGATATCAAGCACACTGAGGCTGATATCTCACTCATAATGTGCTTAATTCATGCTTGAAAAATATAATCTCTCCAGGAAACCTGAAGCGATCGAACTGAATAAAAATAAATATGAATCAAAGCAACTTAGACTTTTCATTAGCAGGTTTATCATTCATGGCATTAATACAAGGCAAAGCATATTTTTCACATTAATTAACTTTTTGCAAAGTCAATGAAAAGAAATCCAAATTCATATTTTACTAATGATCAAATTTCTGTAATATTATTTATGTAAATTAAAATACAGATAATACACCCTATGCCATATGTTGAGTCATTTGAGTATCAAATGGATCTAAAAATTCTTGGTAAAGCTTGTACTTAAAGTAAACAGCAATAAAACTTTATTGAAAATACAAATTATTGAACTTAGAGGAAAACTATCTTAGAGGAACATTCACCAAGTCATCCATAGCGTTTTGAAAGTATAGCTATTTTATCAATAAAACAGATTTTAAAATGGTAAAGTCAAAAAGAGTGAAGCCAATTTATTCTAGAAATCACTTTATGGGTAGAATATACCATAAATGTGGGAAAAAGATATATTATCACATATTTAGAGTCACATATATCCTGCACTATTATACAATTGCAACAGATTATCTTTAATAGAAATGAAGTTGATGTGAATCAAAAGGTGGGCATTAAAGAGTATGTGGCTATCAGTAGTCATAGTCCCTGTCTTTAGGGTTCCATTTCTTGAGTTCAAACGATAAACTCTTAGAAATTACAACTCAAAATTATTCCCCCCTTATTTCAATTTCCTAGCAAGTGGTTTCCAACCAAAAAGAAATGGTCTATTTTTTTCTATTTTAAAAAAAGAAGTGTGTGTGTGTGTGGGGGGGGGGGGTTTATCTTCCACTAGTGTTCAGTACTACAACCTGAAGTACAAGAGTGGAGCTTGGCCGAGCAGATGAACTGTAAAACAGAGTGCGGGCTTTATCTTACATCGACATCCCAGAACAAGATTAGGTTCCAGGAAGATTAAAGCATTTTGTAGATTCCTAGCAACAGAATTAAATTTTCTCTCCACCATAATTGGGTAGCTAAACTGATTCAGGTGTTTGATTTCGGGATGGTAAATATACCTCTTAACTTTAAATCATCACCGTTTGATGATTGCTGTAATACCGTAAAAAAAACTCTGTTCTTCCTAGAAAAAGAAGGGGCCACTTTCACAAGTGAAACGAGCAAAGTTTAAATGAGAATCATCCTTCAGAAAGAAATAGTCTAAAGAATAATCGGGGAATATGGCCCATGCGCAGACCTTGCTCGCAGAAGCATCAAATCTACAGAGCTGCCATGGAGACCAGGCACTGACCCTGCTAACCATGGTGGAAGTGAAGCATTACCCTACAACGTGATTCTAATGAAGGTGACTAACACTGAGAAATTTACCTTTCTACTGATAGATACATTTACCAAAGTCTTTCTATGTTTCATGCATCATAAAACTCTTTGATATCTTTGATAAATGCAAGGTAAAACATTTTCCACGTGTCCTCTCATTTATTATTAACATAGGGAGACTCAGCACTGTCTGTGATGAGTGCCTGCCAGGACAGGGAGTGACTTCATGTGTGGCTGTTAAATGAAAAATCTGGATGCCATAATTAATCTATTTTATCCTTAAATACAAAAGCTTTGGAAAAAATCTGTCTTGTGTGTGAAAAAGTAGATGTTTACATATTCTGGCCTTAGATAAGCTTCTTTTCTATGAACTTAAAATTTAAGTGTTTCACCTGGTTTCTTTTTCTCTTTATGTAAATTGCTCTTCAAAAGAAGATAAAATTTACAAGGATAATGAAGCTATGAAATAAAATCTCAAATAACTGTGAATTGAAAAAAACAAATCAGACTGGATATATGTAAGAATAACAACAGCAATAACAAAATTACAAAAGGAAATAAACTTGACCCTGAGTGGAAGTTGTAGGTACTGGGATTGTGTAGAGAAGGGGGACTTTTAAAAATACAATTGTTGACCCTAAAACAGTTTGTGATAAATAGCATGATGAATGTACACATCTGACTTCCTGTGACTTTCCTATTGCCATGAAACAGGGGTCAGACATGCGTCCATCCTCCATCTCTCTTTACCCTACTCTGACACCATGGGTTGGTGTTCCATGACACTCAACTGCTGGGAACAATTAATTTGTTGCAGTAGCCACAATGAACCCACAGACAGTCCTCACAATTAAGGTGCTTTATTAGGGAAGTTAATAGGTTATCATAAGTCAGAATCAGTAAACATTAAGGCTACAATTATTGGTCTGCAGTAAGCCCTCTCTTCAGTCAGCAGACAAATCTCTCTGTGGTCTCCAACTTCTTTGCCTTTACGTCCCTGGGCTAGGAACCCCACCTGCCTATCAGGCCAGATGAGGAGAAGGTCTCTGTGCCAGTGTCTGGAATCCCTGCTCTGGTTGGCCTCTGCTACTTCAGACAGATATGCTTTCCTAAATGGTCCTCCACTTCCTCTTTGTGTCCCTGATGGCTCTTCTATGCTGAGGAATGGTTTTGATGGAGGTATGACAGTTGATTGTGCTCCCAAGGAAAACAAAGTGTGGTGTCTGAAGTCACATCCTATTCAGGGAGAGTCTTACGGATGCCCCTCAGGAAGTGTATTACTTGGGTCACACCCTCTGTTAAAGTCATATCTTAATCCCACCCTGTCTTCCTAAATGGGATTATCACCACAGATAGAGAGTCCAGACTTACAATATATCACAGGAGGACTTATGGCTAGAAGGGCCACGTTCACTGGCTATAGTGAGAAAAGAAGTCTACATCTTATCATGACTGGACAGGAAAACATGCTACCACGATATCCCTTCATCTGCTTCCTTTCCCCATCTCCTTCTCCTTTCTTCCCTCTTTTCTTCCTCCTGCTTCTTCCCTTCCTGTGTCCTTCCTTCCTGCCTTCCAATGGAGCATTATTATGAGCCAAGCACAAAGGAAACGAGGCCAGTTTCTATTGCATGTTTTGTGTAGAAAGATTTCATGAAGTGCAACTGCTCCCGTCTTGCTTCCTTGGAATAGATCTCCGTGTTGCATTGACGAGGACAGTGGATTGTAGGAGAGGTTGCTCACCAAGGAGCCCTAGTTGGAGCCATGTCTGTTGCACTTTACTGATCTCCAATAAGAGATTCCAGAACTATGTTTCAACGTCAAAGTATTAAATATTATAAAAATTATTACTAAGACTAGAGCAGGAGACAGGCAATCAGAAAAACAAAAGAAAATGACTTTTCCGGTACCAGCTTCATGGATATCCCTTGGAATAGCTGGTTAGTTCACTGAGCAGGATTCCCTAGTCCACCCCAATTGCTACTTTAGCCTTTCACTGACAATGAAAGAAAGGCTCCCTGGGCGACATCATGGACCAAATCATGTCTCAGGATTTTTCTTGTTCTACTCTTAGCCATGGTTGAAGGAGGACCTTTGTGTAGCTGCCTAACTGGTCTGACGGGCATCTCTTTCTTCCCTGGAGGAATGTTCCCATGACATTTGTCTAGGAAATCTGTTGTTAAGAAGTACTCCTTTAGTGTGGGGCTTATTTTGGGTTCAGGTAAGGACCTGGCTGAAGAACATCCTACAGTACTGCTTAGAGATGGGTAGATTAGGCAGCAGGGCGTTTGTTGTTTATGTGATTGATCGATTATTTGTTTTCTCAAGAAAGGTGGCCACAGGAGAGCTCAATCCAAGCAAATTCCTGTTGTTGGCTGCACCAGCATGCAGCCGGGCAGGCCCTGAGAGGGAGCCAAGAGCACTGAGAAGGGCACAGGATGGGAGACGGTCCTAATGTGAGCCCCGGCACACTGGTGGTGGACAGTGAGGCCTTTTGAGAAGAATTTGGCTCCAGTTAGGTCCTTGCTAGGGATACTGGAAGGGAGGGGTTATTGGAAATGGGATTCTGGAACACTGAGAGAAGCCTGGCTCTCAAACTAGGTCTTGACCATAGAACTTTCGTTTGTTTGTTTGTTTGTTTTTGGGGCATCACTGCCCTCTGGTGGGAGTGGGAGGCCCAGCCATGTTCCTGGAGAGCTGCTGCTGATTTGAACCGCCAAGCCAGGGGCCGCAGTCTCGCACTTAACCACTACACCACCGGGGCTCTGCCTGACCATAGAACTTTTACTCAAGAATTTGAGCTAATCAATAAAAGGTTTTAGTTTCATTAGAAGTAAGACAGCCTGAAGAATGACTATGTAACATCTATGACATCTCTAGTATAACACACTTTTTTTCTTTTTTGAAAAATCATTTTTGGAGGGCTCATATAATTCTTATCACCATCCATCCATCCATCCATCCATCCATCCATCCATCCATCCATCCATCCATCGTGTCAAGCACATGTATTCATTTGATGTCTTCATCATTCTCGAAACAGTTTCTTTCTATTTGAGCCCATGGTATCAGCTTCTAGTTTTTTCCCATGTCTATAATTTTTTAATGACTATACTAATTTCCTCAAGGAACAGCTGCTTCTTTAGAAAACTGTTATGCAAACTTAACATGAGCAGAGTTACGCAATAAGCATCTCCCTGAAATAAGTTGATCAATGTAAATTATCAATAGTACAATTTTAACAGAAGGGACTTAGAAAAATAACTTACTTTTTTTTTTTTAAACTTACTTGGTTGTAATAAAGTTTACTGGACAGTAAACGTTTAGAACTCAATCTCCATTTCAAGACATGTTTCGCCATCTAGTGGGTGATTGTGGAATAAAGCAAAACAACCCTGCAGAACTGGGATTTCTGTCATTTTTCCTGACAATGTGAGACTTGCAACTGGGCAAAATATCTGAGGGTCTATTTGTTTTCTTCTCAGGTTCCCCCCCCCACAAAGAGAGGATATGGTGAATGTGCCTTGCAGTTGAAATTTCAGACCATGATACGATTGAGAAGTTTGGGGAAAACCAAACAAAATTACAAATAAAATTTTCATTCACTAATTTTCCTAGCATTAAAAAAAAATCACTTGTTAAAAGGAAAAAAAAATCACTTTTCTTGTCATTTTAAATCCCTCATCAAAGTTTACATAAACTGAAATGTTTTCTCTGGTCTAATTATCCTAGTTAGTTCATTTTATTATTATATCCTATGACCAATCCAACTCATGTTTAATAATATCAAATGATGAAGATCATTTTTCCTGTCCCTTTCTCAGCTTTTCTGTTTTCTTTGCTTTCCCTGTTTGTAAAGGGGATGTCAAGAGGCCTCTTTACTCATTCAAGGCAATTTCTGCCTCAATTTCTTGTCACCTAAGGTAAGGTCTGAGGTTGATGATTATACTCTATATACACTGTCATTATTAAATGAGCATATAAGGTATGTACAATATCTTGGAAATTTTCCTTCTTCATTCTACACAGCATCACTTCCTTTTGGGGCTGCTTGATGCAACAAGTGAAGGAACCCTGGAAGCCTAATGACTTATTCATCGGGCTGCCAAACTCAGGGTCAGAAGTTTGAGTCCACTAGCCACCTCAAGGGAAAAGGATGAGACTGATCCAATAAAGATTTACATGGTCTCAAAGCAAAGGAGGAGTTTGTGTTAGTCCGGTAGACTAGAGAAATAAATTCATAAACACGCATATGTGTATAAGAAAGAGGTTTATATACAAGAGGAATGGAACATTGAGAAAGGATCCCAACCCATTCTAGTCCAAGTTCCTAAGTCCGATATTAGCCCATATGTTTGATACCAATTCATAAGTCCTCTTCAGACTCACGAACCACAGAAAATGAAGCCAGGACAATCATAGGCCAGTGGATACCGAATCTAGTGTATCCAGCGGTGGTAGAAGCATCTCAGCACGGACAGGGGTCTCCATGTGGATTTTCCAGCTTCAGAGGTCTGGTTCCATCAGAGAAACCCATGTGCCTTCTCCTCCGGGATGACTCACAGGGAATCAACCTTGTGTCTTGTCAGTAGAGTGTCTCCCAGGGACTGGGTTGATGGCTTCTCATCTCCACAGGGGAAATATTGCAAGGTTTCCCAGAACTCTCAGATGAAGGTCATGCCCACACAGAGGTCTCATTGGCTATCTCCAGATTGACAGGCTAGGCTCCACCCAATCTTGAAATCGGCCTCAAATTACATGACAGCTACAGGGTTCAACCCTGATCTGGTGGTTCTGAGTCTGAGTCACTTTGGTGGCAATGGCTAGGGAGTGCAGCACGTGTTTTGTGCCAGGGAGCGAATGGATGGCCATCCACTTCCAGCTTCCAACAGAGAGCTGCTGGAGGCCAACCCATGGGAAGGAAACTCCCTTGGTGAAAGCCTGTGGTGATGCTTTGAGAAGGGAACGATGTGCTTCATAGTCATAGCTGGAGGAAAAATATTGAATGGACAGGAAATTAATTTAGTTTAGTAGCTAAGAGCATGCTTTGGAGCAAACGGACAGATTTGGGATTATATATATATATATAATTATATATTATATAATTATTATATAATTATATAATTATTATATATATATATTATCCTGGAGAACCCTATGTAACACACATTTCTGTCATCATTCAAAGAAGCTTGAAAATGATTCTCCTCTCATAAAGAGAAGATCAATAAAATAATTCACATACAGTTGACCTGTGACACAGCACCTGGTAGAGTGTGTTATCATGATGACCTTGATGACCAGAAGATAATCCATCTTTTGCCATTATTTTCTAATTCTGCCTAAGCAACTTTTTGCAAGGTTTTTATTGTAACTATGAATTCCTTTGGGAAGTCTCTAGCATAAATGAATACTGAAGTTTGCAGGGGTGGGGGGTGGGTCCTGGGGTGGGGTGGGTATCAGTAATGCATGTCTCTTTCAGCAGTCTCTGCACACAGCATACACTCCTTTCCCATGCATTATCGTTTGAAGAAAGGATGGGTTGGGGACCCTTGTTGCTATTCTCTCTTCTGAACCCCAGCTTGGTACCTGCAAATGTCTAACTGTGTGTCCACAGTTGGCTAAATGGAAAGCTCAAAAGTTAGTGGTTAAGATGATCTCTTGTTTTTTTACCCTTAATCCTTATTCTTCTACCCTCTATCCATCCTATTGTGCAGGGTAGAACCCCACCCTGATTCTCTGTCAGCCTCATTTCTCTGTTTCTTCTTCCATCTTGACTTTGAGTTGATTCTAAGTCCTAACTGTATGGAAAATGGGTCATTGTCTTCATCACCCCCCATCAGAACCCTGGATTTACCTGGACAGCCAGCAGAGTGTCACCCACATCCCTCTGGTTCTCTTCTGTTTCATTCATGACAAAGGACAAGCCTCTGGGAAATGAGAACCTTTCACCAGAGAGCCAATCTGATGAAAGGAGCCGCGTGCTACCATGCAGCTGTTCTCCACCTGTGGGGTTTGAATGACCCTTTCACATGGATCACCCAATTCATAACAGTAGCAAAATCACAGTGATGAAGGAGCAACAAAAATAATTTTATGGTTGGGGCGGGGGCGGGGGGGGGGAGTCACCACAACATGAGGAACTGTATGAAAGGAAGGTGGATGGATAGAGTGTATGCATGGAAGGGAGGAAGCTTGTGTCCTGGTCCCGCCTCCACTCCTGCCTGGTTCCATGCTGCTGATGTTGTTAGGTGCCATGGAGACGGCTCCAACTTAGGGCAGCCCTCTAAGGAACACCACCCCCCGCTGCCGGATCCTGGGCTCTTCTTACCCTCATTGCCGTTGTTGGGTCTGTTGTGGTAGCCTCTGCGCCAGTTCCTCGCCTGGATGATATGCCTCTTTTTGGTGGGCCCTCTACTTTTCTAAGCCTGATATCCTTTTGCAGGAGTTGGTCCCTCCTTATTGGAGCTTTCAGATGCACTTGAGGCATGTGAAAACACCGCGGCTTGGCTCAGGGGCACTGTCGTCCTTAGAGTGACATCCTTGCCCTTGAAGACCAGGAAAAGTGCATATGCAGCCCAATACACCACAGCATTTGTTTTCTTGACTGTTGTGTCCACAAATATTTTGGATTTTGGATCTGAGCAAAATAAAATCCTAGATGGCTTCCTCTTTTATTTTTTTCTTCATGGGTCATGATTTGTCTATTGGTCAAGCTGCCAAGGTTCCTTTTTTTTTTTTTGACATGGAGTTATAATCTATACATTATCAGTCAGTGTTTTAAATCTCCTTCATTTTTAACAAGCAAGCTTGTGATCTCTGTGTGTCACAGGTTGTTAATGCTCCTTCTCCCAGTGCACATTCTTCTTCATATAGTCCTGCCTCTTGGATAATTTGCACAGCATACAGATTCAGTATGGATGGTGCAAAGGTACAATCATAACATATCCTTTTCCTGATTTTAAGTCATGCACTATGCCCTTGTTCCATTCAAAAGACTGCTTCTTGGTCTCATACAGGTTCCAGAAAATAATTAAATTTTCGAAATTACCATTTTAAATAATGTTAACATAATCTTCTGTGATCCACACAGCTGAATGCCCTTTGATTGTCCAGTAAACATCTTCATCATATTCTGTGCTTTCATCTAAGCTTCATCCAATGTCAGCAATGACCTACATGAGTCCACATCATCTACTGAATCTGCCATGAATATCCAGCAGCGCCCTGTTGATATACTGCTACAACTGTTCTTGAAAGATCTTTGGCAACATTTTACTTGTGTGTGATATTAATTATATTGTTAGATTAGTTCCATATACTGTCAGATCACCTCTCTTCAGAATGGGCACAAATATGGATCTCTGCCTGGTCCCTATGGATAAGGAAATGTGGACAAATCTTTACTTTCCTGGAGTTGGGCTTCCTTATCTATAAAATTAACGTCTTGGGGTCAGATGATTTCTAAGTACCCTTCAAACTTTGAAGTCCAATGATTTCTCAAAGATGCTTCTAGTACAGAAGCAAATGTGTGGGTTTTCCCTAGGGTGCTTTAAAATTCATTTTAGTAATAACTATCCTTTAGATTTCAAAGACTGGTAAAATTAACCAGTGTTAAAATCTCAATGGACACAATTATTGATGCTCAAAAACAAATCAACCGCCTTTCTAACACTTACTTCACATCATGTCACTTTCATTGTTCTTGAGCTTATTTCAAGCCTAAGTTGTCGTCACTGATAAGTAGTTTTCTCTCCTCAGGGAACCTCTCACAACTTCTCATGTCCTAGGTTTGGAAGATGCAGCAAGATTTTACACATGAGCCTTTGAAATTTGAATGAAAGATGCCATGTTTATTTCTACATGAGCAACGTGATGATGGGAGAACAGCATATAGTCATAGGTCTAAGCATATAATCCTAGGCCCCAAATATATGTTGAATTAATCAAAGCAAGTCATGTGTTACTTAGCACTTCCCCTATCCAATCATCTAATGAGATTCCATTTTGTGAAGCAGACTGGAGTCAGAGGCTCTTTGTAAAGTTGTATAGCTGCAACAGGAGAAGGTGGTAGACTGATGTAAGAGCGCTCACAGTTCTTTGCCTCATATCCAAGCTCTTTGCATTAATACTATGAAGTTTTTACTATCAAGAAGGAGACTTAAGTCTGGGCTGATCATGTGATATCCTTGGGTCAATAGAATGTGGCATCGTGATGGGGTCATTTCAAGGCCTTTCATTCATGTGTGTTCTACAGAGACTCTTTTTTGAGGCTACACGCAGAACAAAGACAAAACAACATAATCTCTAGATGAGGGAAAATATTAGAAATGTTAACATGGTCTGTTGTCTCCTGAGTCACTGTCTAGGACTTCATGTTGTGACAGAAAACAAAGGAAATCATCACAAGATCGTGATCACTGACACATTCCCTTCAATGCTATGGGAGGTGGGATCACAGAAGCAGGAGAAAGGGACTTATTTGGAGACCATGATAATTTCTGGAAGGAAATAGTGACAGATTGGTCCTGGAGGTTTTCCCTATGATAGAGCAAAAATCACAGGGCTCTTACTGTCACTCATAATCAATCACTAGGGCCCAAAGTGTTCACTTAACTTTGATAATGTGCTACTATTTTCAGAAAACCCCTAAGGGTTCCTCAGGAAAATTCTCCAGTCCTTTGTGTAAGCCTGGGGAAAATTTGTCCATTCCTGGCTTTGGCCCACATTGGGGAAGTAGCATAAAGATCTCAAAGGGCACTTGAACTTAGGTCAAGACTCAAAGTGAACATAGATCCCTCACCACAGCCTTCTACAAATCAAAGGTGTTAGAATTTAAGCTCTAATGCAAAACATAGAGAAATCACAGATTCTGCCCTCTCTGTTGGTGTTCCCTTGGAGGTTTTGAACCATCTGGAGTAGAAAAAAGTTGGTCAGCTAAGGTCATTTTACACTGGACAGCCCTCAGAACTGACAACAAATTAAAAGCCCAGTGGAGATAAGGCACAACTGGTCTATGAGCAGTATAATCAGCTAGTCAGTTTATAGATTGATGAAAAATAAGAAATGGTTCTTATTTTAAGTTATGAAATTTTGGGATAGTTTGCCACATGGCCTTATCTGGCAATAGCTGTTAAGATGAGAAGACTCTCTCTTATTAGGTGTGAAGTTGTGTCTTTCAAAAGGAAGGGCTACATATTTTTCTAGTTGACATTTAAGCTCACAGTAGCCCAGGCCATAGCTGCAGATTAAGAATGTGATTTCCTCTGAAGTGATGCATTGGAAAGTACTAATTACTGCACTTGAAAAAGCCACTTTTTATTTTTACCAATTAGGTGAGGGGTTTAATGCTATACTCAGGAGAAATCTAGTTTGTAAGGCTATTCTGCAAAAGGTAATTGAGAGAAAATTTGTAGTCAAGATCCCTTCTACTAAGTTGGTTGTGATATCTTTTTGTACTGCATATCTGGGCTGCCAGGAGAAGGAATCAGTGTACATCTTCATAATTGATTCTTTTATAAATATTAACATGCTCTTTGCTGAGACAGATAAGCATAAATATGGAAGAATAAAGTAGATTGTTTTAATGACCTCACTATTATTGGTAACATCTCTGGGGGTAATTGGGTAGTGTTCCAAAGAGATATTTAACAGTTATTGATCTGCTTAAATCAACCATGGTCTTATGCATTAGTAATATCTCCTTTAGACTTTTCTCAATTCTTCTAAATTTCGGGTGGGGTGGGATGAGAGAATCACACACTCCCCGAAGCTTGGCTTGAGATACAGTTGGTTTATGCATCTTGTAGCTGGTTTTCAATGCATAAGGGTTAAAAGTCACAAACTGACTAATTACCTAGGAGGTGAGTCAAAGAACATCATGCTTAGTCCAGTAAAGGAGCAGCAAAAAAGAGGCAGGTCTGCGAGCAAGAGTCACAAACAAAGATGGAATGACACAGCAGCTGCAACGAGGGACTCAGGCATGACCACTGCTGGGAGGATGGTACAGACTGGGCAGTCTTTTTTACTGTTCTGTTGTGCATCGTGTTTCTATGAGCTGGGATGGCACCCGTCACCAACAGTCTGGGATTTCCCAGTACGATATGGTCATTTCCCTTATTCTAACACCAACATCCCCTCACCCCCGGCCATGACACTCCGTCTGCTGGATGTGATCATCCATTACGATGGGTGCACTGAACCTACAGACAATTCTCATGATCATGGAGAGAATTAGATGGGGTGAACTAGAGAAACAAATCCAGAGTCACTTATATGTAAGAGAGACCTTTAAGTCAAGAAGCAATTCTATATCAGGAAAACATCCCAGCCAAGTCTGTAAGTTTGATGCTAGTCCTTAAAACCGGTACCATAAATCCCTCTTTAGACTGACACAACCCATGCAAGCCTACATAATACAGGAAGATAGCAGACTGGTGGGTGAAAACTTTTGTGAATCCAATGCTGGTGGAAGTATCTCAGTGCTGACATGAGTCTCCACATGGCTCCTCCAGCCCTCCGAGGGTGGCTTCTCAACAGAAAGGTGTAGCAGAGGGAGGGAGGAGGTTCCTTGCAGGTGTCAGCAAACCTCCATCTGGATTATCAACAGGAAGACCAAGGCAGAAGGAGATAGGAAGTTCCCAGAATTCATGAGCAAGCCATGTCCATAAGGGGGCATCATCAGGCTGTGGTCTGATTGACAAAGTAGACTCCACCACCCCTTCCCTCTTCATGACCTGGAGTTCACATGGGATTCTGTACCACATAGGGGTTTATTAGGAAAGTTGACAGGTTACCACGAATCAGGATTAAACACGCACACACAACACAGATAGTCTTTAATTCAAAGCAGCGCTTCTTCTCATCTAAGAGGCAAGTCTTTTTCTGGCCTTCAGCTATTTTGCCTTGAACTCTGCCTTCTGTGGGCCAGGAAGCCAGTTTGCTCTTTTGCCTGACCACCCCTTAGTCTTGGTCACTGGGTCCCTCTGCTCCATCTCAGTGTGTCTTCTCAGGTGCCTCTGCTGCCTCCATCTTCCAGACAGGGGTCTCAGTGCACATCTCTGGTGTCACGAGAATTGCTCTTGCCCTGCTTCTGAAATGGCTCATGTCTCCTCAGGGGAATGCCCAAACTGACCCATCCCCTCTATTAGTGTTCCACACTTCAGATTTTCATGGACTCACTTCATCCTTTGGTGGGTGCTAGAGAAAAACGACTTGAAGAGCCATAAGTAATTTTACTTCAGCACAATAATAGGCCCATGGTATTTCCCACTGCTTGGGCCACATCCGTAGTAACTATAGTAACACAATAGTGCCATTACGTTTTAAGATGCACGTTGACAAACCTGAATAAAGCCAGAGGATATTCTGTATTGTTTGGGGATGCAGGGAACCCTGCTGTAGGTACATGATTAAAGAAACCGAAGATACCTTGCTATAAAAGAGAAAAGTTATGGGGAAGACAGTGATTTCTCATTATTATTAGCATGAAATCTATTTTCCTATGGTGACATTTGCCCAATCAGACATGTGCTACTCTGCCCTTTAACCAACACATTGGTTCTATGTTGTTCCTTCAACAGAAAATTTACATCCACATCAGGATTCATATGTTTGCTGGTCTCAAACTAAACAAGGAAGTCAACAAATAAAGACAACATGAATAGTGAGTGTAGCTGGTAGACAGATGATGTGTTGTCCTGCCCTCTTGAAGGTCTGTGGTTCTGAACCATCATTCTTTCTGAGGGATAAAGATGGAGCTTTCTTCTCCCATAAAAAGTTACAATCTTGGAAATGCACAGGCAATTCCACTTTGTCCCATAGGATCACTGCGATTCAGTATCAACTCGATGGCCGGGCGTGTTGGTAAGTTTTGCTGTGCGCGTAAAGCACAGGGTCACTGTGAGTCAGCATTAACTTGATGGTATTGAGTGAGTGTGATAGCGAAATGTTCTCAGTACAAGAAAAAGTTGAGAACCAGAGCTCTCCTAGAAAATGCAAGATTGCTTATCTGAAATTATTCAACTGAGGGTCCAATAGCCTCTTGATAGTGATATGGCAGGTCATGAATTAGGTGAACTAAACCTAATTATAGAACACCTTCATCTCTGAAATGTTTATTTAGCTGAAGAATCCGAGCATAAATGACTTCAATCCTCCAGTAATACTCAGGCACATTGCTTGTTCCTTCTACCAGCTCTCCTTCCCTCAAGGTTGACTTCATTCTCAATCCAGCTGGCTCCAAAGGAGGCTATGTGCTTACAGAAATTCTAGGAGTGTATCCTGTGTGATTAGTAGACCTGGAAGACAGAGAGTTTCTGTCTCCTCATCAACTGGGCAATAGTCTCAGGGTTATTTCTTGGTTGTCTGGTGCTGCTAGCATGTAAATACCACAAGTACATGACTTCACCAAGCATACCTTTCACTACGCATTCACATTTAGGGGGCCAGTTCCAAGAAAGGACTTTCCTTCTGTTGTCTCTGGCAAAGGTCCGTGTCTCTTTCGAACCTCGATGGACCTGACACTCCTTGGAGATCTCCATGTGTCTTCCCATCCATCTTCCCCTGGGTCTGGGAGATGAGCAGCACAAGGCCCCTGGATCCCAATGCGCACTATTTCTCATTGTTCTTTCTTGGTGGTCCTGAGGTCCCTCTTTCTCTACTGGTTTCTTTCTTCTGTTATCTCTCATAAGATAGGGGAGCTGCAAACCACACCCCTAGGGAAATATCCCTCACATCTATCTGTTCAGGGCTATGACCTGCAGAAGGGTATTATATGCTGTCCTAATTTCCTTACATCTGCTTGGCTGATCACAGCAGATCACATCATGGGGACTGATTGCCTGGTTTTTTAACTGTCATGTTGCATCATTGCAAAACTGCCAAACCACTCTTAATTCCTGAGCCGGCCTCACTGACCAATATTGAGAGGACACAAAATCCAGTCCATGACCTTCTATGAGCCCAATTCATGTCCTTACGCTACGTAATACACTCTCACCTATATATCACCCTCCAATCTTAGATAAGCTCCAATCTCACTTTAAAGACATCCTTATCATTTTACTGGAGAATATGATACATCCCCTTGGAGCATATTATAATTCTTTGGATAGTATAATTAATTTAGCCAATGGTATAGAATTTTAAAAACTGTTGAGAAAAAGAAATTATACATACACAAGACAACTTTTTAGACCAAACTATGTGGGGTATTAATATACACAGATTAAAATCTAAGTGACTAGGTACTGTATACAGAAACAATGAGGATTGAAGTTAGGGTAAAGTTTTTATAACACTCCTTCATCAGGGATATACATATTGTTGCACTTAGCCACGACAAGAACAACTGAGTCACCAGAGAATTTAAAAAGTCAGAATTTATTGAAGGAAGAAAAAAAGGAAAAAGAAAATAAAATTCCTGCGCAAGGTTCAGCAGCATTTGATTTGGTTAGCTGACTGACCCCGCTTCTATCTCAACTTAGACTTTTTATAGGGGGCTGTTTTTCTTGGGACGTGCAACTGTGCAAGCAAGCAGGTTACAGAAATGAAACTCTGCAGTTAGCTGAAATTGTCATATCATCTCAGTACACGAGGGGGTGAGGCAGAGGTATTGTGTGGAGAAAGGACAAGGTGCTGTAATTGTCCTTCTCAGAACATTTTGCTAGTGCTCCATTCTGAGAGGCATGACAAGTTCATCTAAAGGACAAGTGGCCTGGTGAATGGTTTATTGAAAATAGCAGTTAAATTCAAAATGGTGGTACTCTGGTTAGCCAGGCTAGCTACCACAATATTAGACATATGAAGGAATTTTGGACATACACTTAATCACAACCCTAATCTAAGAATAATTAGTTCTTATGACATGACCCTACTCAATACTTGCCCTCATAAAGAGATCACTGAAGACATGGGTGCTGTAGCAATGTGTGGTGTAGAGTTCAATTGGTGTCAGCTCTCAGAAAGAATAGCATCTGGGGTTTTAAAGGCTTATCTTCAAATGAGCAGCCATCGAAGTGATGTACCAGCTAAGTTCTCACCAGTCTGAGTGATATGAGGGTTGTAAATAATAAAATTCATATCAGGAGGTGAGAACAGTATTGTGTTAGACAGGGTTCTCTAGAGAAACAAAACCAGGATACTAATAATTCTATACATTTATATAGATAGATATCAAACATAAGAAATAAACAGTTAGCTAATTTATAAAGCAGTTCAAATGGTTCAGTGCAACTCATTTGCATGAGACAGCTAGTACACTGACAGTCAAGTCTTGAGGGTCCCCGAGTAGTCCTCTGTAGAGCAATTCAGTCTACTCTGCCACAAGCAGCAAGCAGCAAGGCAGGTCATCCACAGTCAGCCTGTTGACAGGGTCTGACAGTGCCCAGATACAGCAGTCGGGGAAAGCTGGAAGCCGGGCACCTTTGCCTTCCACTTCTTAGAAAATACACTTGTACTGATCCTTTTGAAAAATGCAGCCATGGGTTTTGGGGTTTTTTTAAAATCATTTTATGGGAGCTCATACAACTCTTCTCACAATCCTTTCATACATTCATTGTATATCAGCACATATGTCCATTTGTTGCCCTCATAATTCTCAAAACATTTGATTTCTATTTAAGTCCTTGGCATTCACTCCTCATTTTACCCCTCTCTCCCCACTCCCTACTTCCTCATGAACACTTGATAATTTAGAAATTGTTATTAGTTTGTCATATCTTACACTGTCTGATGTCTCCCTTCACCGATTTTTCCATTGTACACACCCCAAGGAAGAGGTTATATGTAGATTCTTATTATCAGTTCCCCCTTTGTACTCACCTTCTCTCCACTCTCCCAGTTCCGCCACTCTCAACACTGGTCCTGAAGGAATCATCTCTTCTTGGATTCCTTATGTTTCCAGTTCCTATATGTACCAGGTACATCCTCTGGTCCAGCCAGATGTGTAAGATAGAATTTGTATCATGATAGTAGGGAGGAGAAAGCATTGAAGAATTAAAGGAAAGTTGCATGTTTTATCGTTGTTACACTGCACCCTAACTGGTCTGTCTCCTCCCCGTGTTGCCTCAATAAGGGCAAATTATTTACCTAAAGATGAACTTTGGGTCCTCAACCTGTAATCCCCCTCATTTACAATAATATAATTTTTAGTTCTTTGAAACCATACCTTGTGGTCACACAGACTGGTGTGCTTCTTTCATGTGAACTCTGTTGCTTCTGAGCTGGGTGGCCAATTGTCTACCTTCAAGATTTTAAAACCCTGATGCTATATCTTTTGATAGCTAGGCACCATCAGCTTTCTTCACCACATTTGATTATGCACACATTTATCTTCAGTGATTCTAACATGAAGGTGGAGACACAATGATATGATTTTATGTTCTTTGATGCCTGATTCCTGATCCCTTTGACACCTCATAGTCACACATGCTGGTGTGCTTCTTCCATGTGGGCTTTGTTGCTTCTGAGCTAGATGGTTCCTTGTTTACCTGCAAGCCTTTAAGTTCCCAGATGCCATGTCTTTTGATAGCTGCAAACCATCAGCTTTCTTCACCATATTTGCTTATGCACCCATTTGTCTTCAACAATCATGTTAGGAAGGTGAGCATCATGGAATGCCCAATTTCTAGAGCAAAGTGTTCTTGCATTGAGGAAATATTTGAGTAGAGGTCCAATGTCCATCTGCAGCCTTAATACTAAATCTATGAATATATGCACATAGATCTATTTCCCCATCATCATATATAAATATATTTACCTATATATATGCCGATATAAGACCTCTATAAATGTCCTTTGCCTCCTAGTTCTTTCCTCTATTTCCTTTTACTTTCCTCTTGTCCCATAATCATGCTCAGCCTTCATTTGGGTTTTAGTAATTTCTCTCTTACATTACTCTTGATCAGCCTTTACCAGGCCTCTCACACCCTCCTTGTCATTGATTGTGTATTACTTGTTCCGCTATCCCTGAGTTGGTTGATAACACCTCCTTTCCCCCACCTCCTCCTCTCCCATATTCCCCCCTGGAGACATTGGTCCCCTCTTTTCTCCTCCAGACTGATCATCCAGCCTATCTTATCTAGATAGACCTGAAGAGATAATAATATGCACAAAAACTTAGACAAAACAAAGTGACAGAAGAAAACAAAATGATGACTAAAACAAGAAAAAGCCAGTGCCATGAAAAAAGATATAATAATGATAAAAATGGAAAAACCTGTAAATAGCTCGAAGTCTGTTTGTTATCCTCTAGGAGTGTCCTACAGTCAAATTGGATGGGTTCCATGCCCTGGTCCCTGCCTTGCCCCTGCCTGAGGACCTCCAAGCTCTGCTCCCCTGGTTACTTTGCTGCACAGCTTTAGTATTTTCCTCTGTATGGTAGGGTCAGACCAGGTGCAGTCCTGACATTGTGTCTCCAGTGTTGTACCTTATAGGGTGATGGGTCAGGAAAGGACGTCATGTCTTAGAGTGGAGCTGGCCATTTGTTCTTCTCTGTGCATTGGCTGTTCTGAGTGGAGATACTGTCCTTCAGGCTTGGTGGGCTCAAATGCACTCCACTCTCCCTTCCTCTCTCTCCATTTGCTCCTGCGTGCTGTCGTCAGACATGTCCCTCTCCCCCAGTCAATACTGCCCTGTAAAGTAAATTCTTCTGGGTGGAGGGGCAGCTGTCCACTTGGTTGGGCTTGGAGATGAGCCTTCAGACCCTTCCACTGGCTCCCCCTTCATGCTGACGTGCTGTTATCACATCTTGGAACACCCAGTTTAAGTCTGGTTCCTCTTTCCCTGTGGAGATATAAACAATATACTCCCCTTAGGTGGGTTAGAGCCCTGTTCCCCTAATATACATTGTCATCTGCCCCTCCCTCCTTTTTAGTTGGCTACCATAAGTAGCTCTGGATTTGGTCTGGCCCCTGTCATACCACCTGGACCTCACCCCAGGAATTTTTATATACTGTCGCATTTTCTCTATGACCCCACCCCCCTTTTTTAAGCTTACCTCAGCAGATTCATGTGGTACTTGTCCTTTTGTACTGGGTTTACTTCAATCCGTATGATTTCCTCTAATTCTTCCCATGCAGTGATATGCTTCATGCGTTTATCACTGCTTTTCAGTGATGCATGATATTCTATTGTATGTATGTACCACAGTTTTTTTAATTCATTCATCTGTTGATGGCAATTTGGATTGTTTCCAAATCCTTGCAATTGTAAATTGTGCTGCAATGAATATTAGAATATGATGTCTGGCAGTGGTTTGTTTATTGACTATTCTGGTTATGTGCCCAGTAGGGAATTGCTGGGTCGTATGATAGTTCAATTTGCATTTGTTTTAGAAATTGCCAAATCAAATTCCATAGAGGCTGTACATACCTACAGGTCCACTAGCAGTGGGTGAGAGTTCCTATTTCACCACAGACCTTCCAACACTTGTTGCTTCTGATTTTTTGAATTAGGCTATCTTTGAGCATGTTAGATGGTATCTCCTTGTTTTAATTTGCATTTCTCTTATTGCTAATGATCAGGAACATTTTCTCACATGTTCATTGGACATTCAGATTTATTCCCTGTGAAACTTCTGTTCAAGTCTTTTGCCCACCTCCTAAGTGGCAGTTAATTTTTCTCTTATTGTAGGTTTGCAAAGTATTGTAGATTTTAGTAATAAGGCCTTTGTCTGATGCATCATTGCTAAAGATGTTTTCCCTGTTGGTGGGCTCTCTTATTACTCTTTTGGTGAATTCTTTTGATGTACACAGGTGATTTAGCTTTATTATACCCCATTTGTCAATTTGTGACTCCTCTGTACTTGTATCCTGCCCTGTTTCTGATAGCCTATGTATTTCCTGTGCCAACTTTCTCAGGTTTGTCCCAATTCCTTCACTAATGCCTCTAATTGTTTGGGGTTTTACCTCAAGGTCTGTGATCCACCATAAGTTTATTGAGGTAGGGGCCCTGCTTCATTTTTCTGCAGGTAGATATCCATTTTTTTTCCCAGCACCATTTATTGAAGAGGGTATCTGCTCTCATTTGATATTTTTGGGGGCCCTTATCAAAAATCAGGTCCCTGTACACTGATGTTTTTATTTCTGAGTTTTCATCTCTTTTCCATTAATCTGAATATCTGTCATTATACCAGTACCACACTGTTTTGACTACTGTGGCCATATAATACATGCTAAAGTCAGGAAGAGTAAGTCCTCTTACTAGTCCTTCTTCATGAGGAGTTCTCTGCAAATTCAGGGCCTCTTCCCTCTCCATATGAAGTTGCAGATCAGTTTTTCCAATTATTTGAAGAAAGTATTTCTGTCAGGATAGCATTGAAATTATATAGTGCCACAGGCAGACTGGCATCTTTACTATATTGAGTCTTCCAACCCATGAGCATGGGATATTCTTTCATTTTTTGAGACCTCTCATGATTTCTTATAATAGTGTTCTATAATTTTCCTCATACAAATCTTTCATTTTTTAGCTAGGTATATCCCTAGGTATTTAAATTTGTGTTTGGCCATTGTAACAGTACTACCTTTTAAACTGTCTCTTCTGTGATCTTGTCTGATGTGTATAGCAGATCAGTAGACTTCTGTTTGTTGATCTTGTATTTTTTTTTTTTGGCAATCCCTTACTAACCTTGTCTATTTTTTTCATTGAGTTGAGTTTCTTGGCATCCATATGATATAGTCTCAGAAGGGATTGTGCTTACAAGTATTTGTTAATGTCTTCCAAGTTGTTGACTTCATTAGAGTACAGGCCTTCGTAGTGCTGTGTAATTATCCTTTTGATTTCATTAGGGCCTATTGTAATGTCACCGGCTTCATCCCTCATCCTTGCAATTAACATTTGTTCCTCCCTTTCTTTAATTAGGTTTTCCAGAGGTCTATAAATTCTGTTAATCCTTTCAAAGAATCAACTTTTAGCTGCTTAAAATTTCCCCATAGTTTTCTTATTTTCCCTCTCCTGTATCTCAGCTGTGATTTTTATTACTTCCATTCTCTTTCAATTACTAGGATTGTTTTGTTGATGCTGCTCTAATTGGTATAAGTTTTGTGGCAGCATATCATCTACAGGTCTCTTCTTTTTCCATATGTGCATTTATCGTTATCAGACTTCCTTTGATAAATGCCTTTGCTGTATCCCAAAGTTTGGGGTACATCATATTTTCATTCTCAATGGTTTCTAGAAACTTCCTGATTTCATCTCCAATCTGTGTCAATGCCCACTCCTTTCCAGTAGAGACTCATTCATCCTCCAATTGTTTCCCCTTGTTTTGCTCACCATCCTTCTGTCGATTTCCAGCCTTATGGCCCTGTGATCAGAGAGAGATATCTGAATAATCTCTATGTGTTTGAATTTACTCATTAAATTTGTGTCCTAGAGGCTGAGCCCCGGTGGTGTAGTGGTTGTGCACGAGACTGTGGCCCACTGGGATGGAGGTTCAATTCCAGCTCCACCAGAGCAAAGGCTGGGCCTCCTACTCCCACCACCAGAGGGCAGTGATGCCTAAAAAACAAAACTAAAAAAAATTGTGTCCCATTATGTGGTTTGTCTTTGAATATGTGCCATGTGGGCTTGAAAATAATGTGATTTTTTAAAATTCATTTGGATGGAAAGCTCTGAAACTATCAAGTCAAGTCATCCAATTATGCTCTTTAGATCTATAGCCTCCTTGTTGAGCTTCTTTCCCAGTGTTCTGTCTTTTTCAGAGAGTGGTGTATAAAAGTAACCAACCATAATTGTTGAGCCTGTCATTCCTTTTATCATCTTTTGGAGTGTTTGATTTATGAATTTTGTGGGTTTCTTGTTGGGTGCATATATATTTATTATGCTCACTGGTTCTTGATATACTGTTTTCTTGAGCATTATATAGTATCTATCCTTGTCTATAGTTATGGCCTGTACTTTGAGATAAATTTGGTCCGATATTAAGATCACTACCTCTGTTTTTTTTTTTTCATTGCCGTTTGCTTGGTATATTTTTCTCTAGCCTTTAATTTTCAACCTGTCTTTGTCTGAAAGCTTAAGATGTGTCTTCTGTAGGCAGCAGATCAATGGGTTATGCTTCCTGAGTCAGTCTCTTAGCTTCTGTCTTTTAATGCCTAAGTTCAGGCCATTGATATTCAGTGCATCCACCTGTGGATTCTGTGATGTCATCTTGTACCTTTTGTGTTGGGTGTTTTCCTTCCTGCCTTTCTTATGCACTTGTGTTGTGTGTGGTTCATTTTTGCCTTCTTTCCACTATTGAGCCAATGCTATCTTGAGGACTGTTTTCTCTTTGTCGCCCTACAGATGGAATTGTTCTACGTGATGGTCTCTTATTTGCACTCAATGAGTGTTGATCTTCTGTTCATACAGGATCATCAAGGATCTTTTGTAGGGCTGGGTTTCTTTTTGTTTATTCTTTGAGTTTTTCCTTGTCTGGAAAGATTCCTACTTCTCCATCTATCTTAATAGATAATTTGGCTGGGTATAGTATTCTTGGGTTTGCATTGTTTTTCTTCAATTTTTGAAATATGTTACTCCAGTCCCTCTTCTTCTTCATCGTGTCTGCTGATAGGTTTAAACATATGATTATTGAGTTACTCTTCTACGTGGCTATTTGCTTTTCCATAGCTGCTCTTATAATCTCCTTTTCTTCATAGTTGGATAATTTAACTATTATATGTATTGGTGACCTCTTCTTGAGATTCAGTCTGGCTGGTGTTCTTTTAGCCTCCTGAATGATTGCCTGGTTTTCATTTATTAAGTCTGGGAAGTTTTCCTCTAAGAATTCCCTTGCTAGTTTTACTGTTGATTTCTTTATTGTGTCTTGTTCTGGCAGTCCAATTATTCTAATATTGTTCCTCATCATAGCATCAGACGTGACTTTTAGTTTTTTTTTTTTTCAGCTTTTCTGACTGTCTTATTTTATTGCTTTTCCTGTTTGTTGAGGTCTGCTTGATTGTCCTTGAGGTCACTGTTGCGATTCATTGTCTCCTCAGCTCTATCGATTAACCACTGGATTTTGTTATTTCATCTCTTAAGTCTTGTATTTCCTGATGGTGTGTTGCCTTTACCTTCTCTATCATTTCACCCTTTTTCTGTATTGCTTCCCTCATAGCCTGTATGACTCAAAGCAGCATTCTGAAAATTTTGTTCTGTGGCTGGTCAATGTCTGCTTCTACTATGCACATCGTTAGGCCCATCAATTCTTCTGGCATTGTTTTCTGTTTCTCCTGCTTTTATGTTGAGGCTGTTGGGGCTGGTTGCTGTTTGCATGTTGTTTTAGCGGAGACTGAAGCCATCTTCCAGCGTCAAAGAGCACTGGGCTCTCTTGAGGATTCCTATGGGTGCTTCTACAAACTACCTGCAGGTATCTGTACTGGGGGTTCAGGATACTATTGTATCTTCTTGTGGTTCCACTCTTATCCTGGTTGACCAATATTTCATTATGTGGAATGTAAGTTGGATAGTCCTTTCATGGGATGCTGGTCAGGTAGTTGTGGGCCCGTGAGGGTGGTGTTTCACTGGCGGATCTCTAATTAAGCCATACTGTTTTGCCTCATGCTGGTTGGAGCACTTCAGAGAAGAAAGAGAAAGAAGGGAAAAACACAATTCTGCTCACTAATATGACTGTGATGGTAATGAGAGATGAAAGAGAAGGAAAAAATAAAGAATAAAGAGATAGCTGATCCCTGCTTGCCTGAATGTGGGCCCAGAAGCATTTAAACCCTTCCTCAAGATGGCAGCTTAGTGTGCCCTTTTAGTACAGGGACCTAGTGGTTGGGCTAGAATTTCCCTAGTTGGCAAGATCACCATAGGGACCCAACAGAGGTTCCCTTAGCAGCACAGAGCAATGTAGAGATCTTCACAGCTGCATTGTGTGGTGTGTAGCCCTCCCACAGAGGACTTGCTATTTGGGTTGAGTTGCCCTAGGTGGAGGGTGGTGGCCTGGAATCCAACATTGGCGTATGAGAGGAAAGAGAGGGAGAGAGGAGGAAAAAGAGAGAAAATGAATAAAAAGGAAAGAAACAAAACAAAACAAAACAAAACTGGGCCCCCTGAGACCAACTTTGGTGGGGCAAATAGCAGGGCAAGAGAATAAAGAAAGAAATAGAGAGGTAAATAAGGAAATAACTCAAGCTTGGTGGCCTGACCGTGTAGTTGGAGGAGTTGCAATTCTGCCTCAAGGTAGTGGGTTGGTGTGCCTGCTTGTTGTAGGGTCCCCCAGATGCTGGATGGGATTACCCTTGAAGGCAAAATAATAGCAGTGACCAGGCATCAGTTCCCAGAAATATTGAGCACTGGAGATCACTGGTATACATGCCTTTTGCTGTAGGTAGTATTATAGCAGGGGAGGGGTGGGTTGGGTTGGGGGTGTTCCTTTAGCCTCGTGCAGGGCCCCAGGATAGGCAGGGCCTCCCCAACTGTGTGTAGACTCACCAAGAATGGATTTTGGTTTATTAATCAATCTAGACTGCTTGTGCCTTACTAGCTCAGATGTCCTATCCCCCTTCCAGTCTCCCCCCCACCCCCAACTGAAATAGAATTAGATTATTTTGGCTCCCTGCCTTCTGGTCTCTGTCTCTGCTCAATTAGGAACAGGGTCTTTGTTATGTTGAAAGTGGACTTCCTTCTTATGCAAATGTATGTTAAGAGACCCAGTCTATGTGCTTCCTTGAAGTTGATCAATGAGCCTTGGATTTGCCATTTTTTACCCAGAAAATAGAATTTATTATTTTGGACTTATGATGTCCTTTGATTTAATTTGGGGGCTGTCATGCTGGCCCCCAGAGGGGGAGATCCAGCTTATCATGAAGGTTGTTTATTTCTCATCCAACTGGAACTGAATTTGCTCCCTAGACTATAACTATCTACTTATTTTCTGCCACACCGCACCCTGACTCAGGTAAATTCCTGCTTTTTTTTTTCTACTCCAAATTATGACTCCCGCCAGCCTGCTTCCCAGCTTCTAATCTCAAGACAACTAACAGTGTGGTGAGTGCTGATATGGGGTTCTGTGACTGGGTCTCAGAGGTTCTCCTCATGTCTGGGGGTTCAGTGTTTTTGTAACATGCAAAAGGTTGGACTATTGCCTTCTGAAAATGTATGTCTGAGTCTTTGTGGAAGGTGACAAAGTATGGTTCTCTATTGTTTACCTGATTTTGCCCACCTCTTAGGAACAGCCTATCATTTCTGAAGGTTTAAGGTGAAGCATATTCATGATAGACATGAGGTAGGGCAGAAGCAAGGACAGTTGTAACCTAGCATGAAACCACAATGGGTAGGAGTTGATCAACTTCAGAGCCTGGTTCTGGAGATATCATGGTGTCAGTTACTTGGCAAACACTGCCGTCTCCATCAGAAGTCCTTAAATAGTTGAAATCAACCATCCACAGTCCTCATATTACTCCTCAGTAATCTAGAACCTCTCATTGAGAATTTAATCAATCTATATGGCTTGTGATTTTAAAGAGCCCCCAATACTCTAAAAATACAAAAATAAGTGCGTTAACTATCTAGTACTGGTGTGAGAAAAATAAAAGTAGGTGGTTTAAAAGAACTGAGATTTATTTTTTCACCATACAGGAGGTTAACAGTCCAAAGTCAGGCCATGGACTCCAGGAGATGTCTCTGTCTCCCCAGGCTCTGAGGGAAGATCTGACTCAGATACTACAGTCAGCTCAGCCCATCAAAGGCTTCTTTGAACACTGCTGCTTGATTTGGCAATTCTGGCATCCATTACTGATATGAACTTTATCTGAAGTCCCAGTCACAAGGGTCCTGTTCTCTGCCAGTTTCTCATTGTTCTAGTCCAGTGTGCTAAATAGATGACCATGTTTTGATATCATTTTCTTCTCAGGTTCGTAGTTTTGCATCTTGAGATGTCTCTTTGCAGAAAATATTCCAGTTGAGACCAAATGAAAATTCATAGTTTATCAGGAATGAAAAGAGTTGGGGAAGGGTAGTGGCTATCCCTTCACTGAGCCCACCACTATTGATCTGGGAAAACTCACAGGGTCGATCCTACTCAATCCTTCATAATCTCCATGAGTCAGAATGGACTCCATGGCAGTGAGATATTTAGAAAAGAGAGACAATCTGTCTAAAGGAGGTCGTGTTGGGCTAATCCCAGGAAAGAGAAACTAGTAAGGTCTCTAGAGAAGGGAGTGGTAGGGAGCAATCAATTGGTATTTTGTTCTTGCTGCATTTTTCATGCTTCTTTCTTGGCTCTGTTGAGGAAAGGTAATAAGGGCTATTGTGTTTTTTCTCCTCAGAGACCCTAAATCCAAAGTTTCTGGAAGACAATCCCCTTTGGGATCTTTCCTGGAAACCTCAGCTGGTGAAGAGAAAACTCTTAATATCTAAAGAGAGAGGGGTGTGTGCAGAACATGGCCCCTGTCCCGACAGGGAAAGGACAGAAGCTGGATGAGTACACATCACACCTTGGAAGGAGCACTCTGGCATGGTGCTGTTTGTGTGATGTGCATGTGTGTGTGTGTGTGTGTGTGTGCATGTGTGTGTGAGAGAGAGATAAGTATGTGTGTGTGCGCATGAGGGTGTTTATCCAGGTGCTCCTCTACCTCCTGAGAGGACAGTGTGTCCAGGATGGCTCAGACATAGCAAAGCAAAGGACTCCCAGGACCCCACAGTACATCCCAGCAGTTGCTTCGTGCCCCTCAGGACCTTGCGCTCTGCAAAAGGAACAAATGGCTTTGGAATCACTTGGAGCAGCAAATCTCAACCTTCCTTGTTCTGTGACCCTTTAAGACATTTCCTCATGTCATGGTGACCCCCCAACCATCAAATTATTTTCGTTGCTCCTTCATCATTGTCATGTTGCTACTGTTATGAATCATCATGTAAATATCTGATATGCAGGATATAGTTCATTGTTACAAATTGGATATAATGAAAGCATATGTCATTATATATTGTTAAATATTGATTTCTTGTGACAGATACATGAAATGTCTTGAAGTATGGTATAGCATGGGTAACAGTCTTTACATAGGGTACTCGTATATAGGTGTATCTGCATGTGAGTGGATCTGCCTGCAGACGGATAGAGCAGCAGTGTCTTGGTTCCTAAGACCATCAGAGATATGTTTTCCCCCCCAATGGGCTTAGATGACCCCTGTTAAAAAGTCCTTTGCCCACCAAAGGGGTCGCGACCCATAGGTTGAGAACCGCTGACCTGGAGATAGGTGGCATAGTGAGAGAGATGGAAAAGAAACTTCTCATTCCTCAGTCTACATGGAATCTTAGGCATGGACGTCTGTATAAGATGGAAGCAGATGGAAAGGTATTGAAATACTGCAATATTCATAGTCTCCCAGGGGTTACCCATTCACTCCAGGGTTTCTCTGTTGGCAGTGAGAGCCTGGGAAGTAACTTCAGGAGAGTCTGTTGTGATCTGTCCATATTACACTTTGGATGCATGTATTCCTAGATGAATTGCTCTTACCCACAGGCATAGGCTGCCTGTTCTCTCCCCAGAGACAGAGCATTCCCTGGGCTTTCCTTATTCCTGGCCAAGCAGCTGATGGAACAAGATAAGAGGGTGCAACATTGTTTGGGGACAGCATGTTGAACTTGTGATTTTCATCACGTCTTGGGTTATGATCTTTCAGGGTGAAGATTTTCCAAAAGAGTGACTTATCATTCTGTCCAGTCTTTGGTTTATGACGACACCCCTGGGAGCCATCACTGATTCCGCAGAGAGGCATGTATTCTGCTTGCAGAGCTATTTGTAAAGCAGCCTTAATTAGGTGCTGAGCTTCTTATCAGTCATCAGCAACCCAATTTAGACATTATCATTCTTCTCTTCCCAGAGTTCCTTTGTGTAGAGCCCTCGGGCCCTTCCTTCTTCCTCTCCCCCAAACTTGGTAGGAGAGGATTCCATCTGAGGGCCAGTCGGGCTGCTAGGAACTTTGTCCTTTCAGTCTGAGTGGTTCTAAGTCATGTTGCGGTTTGCAAGCTGAAGCACAGCTAATGACCTGATCTTCCAAAGATTTGACAGGCGTTAGCCTTCAGGGTTGGATCTGGAAGCACTTCAAATCAGCTATTTCTCAAAGATGTTTGTTTTCTGTATTTCTGGCAGTGTTTTGCTAAGAAATGCTGCTGATGCTCTCTCTCACTAGTGGAATTCCAACCCCCGGTAGGAACTCCCTTAGATGAGAGAACTCGGGGCCGCAGTGGGCAGAGGTCAGGCACAAGCAGAATGCTGGGAATTTAAATCAATCTGAGTGCGTCCCAGTATAACAAATGAACTCTTCCTTCTTTGCAGTGCCGGGAAATACTTTCCAATTAAGAGAGAATTAGTCATTTAGAAAAAATAACCATTACTTTTCTCCAATGCCTGGCAAAAAGAGATTTTATACTAAAACTTGTGGAGGTTGGACCATAGGACTCTTATCTTAAGAAAATCCTTTAGTAAAAGAGTCATCAGAAAGAAATGGAATGATTTCAACAGTCCACTCTACAGCAGACCTTTAAGTAATTGCGAGTGTTAAAATCAGCTTCCATTAAAACCAAACAACAGACCCACTGATTGACTCTTAGCAACCCCGGTAGTGTTTCTAGAACTGCAGATCTTTTACAGGGCTGTGCAACTGGGGCTCAGTTTCTGATATTGTGTAGTAAGTGCTTCCTGATTTGGGGAATTGTCTTGTTTTGTCTTTCCTTTCACAGGGAGACTGGCAAGTGACATGTGTCTCTCTCCTCCCTCCCCCATCATCTATGAAGATGTCAGGGGAAAGGACAGAGATTTCTAATCCTGAAAAGAGTCTAGGGAATCCAGAATGGACTAGTCTACCTTGTGCTACAGATTCATTCTGAGTTGTTATCAACTTAAAGGCAGCAGATTTTGTATGTCGCTGTCTGATAAGCACTGGATTGCCAACCCCAAATCAGGAAGCCCAGCTCTGTGGGCTCTGGAGGGATTCTCTCTGCCTTGTAGACCTGGCCATCCTCATGGTCTTGGAGCTCTCCATGTGGCACGTTCCTACCCCTCTGTCAAGTTTGCTCTTGTTATATCTTCATCATGAGTAGGTTTGAGGCACTGGTATAGCAGTAGGAGTTCACCAAGTTGTTTTATTTGCATTTTTGAGGGGTGGGGGTAGAGTTTTCATGCCACAACAATGTCTTTTATTTACTGATGGAGTTTCTCACATGCTCTTTCATTGGGGGTGTAGGTGTGACAGTCTGGTACGAGTAGAGACTAATAACTGTATGAATATAAAGGCAGTATCTCCCCCTTAAACGTTTTCTGCCTAACCTTAAGGCAAAACCTCACGGAATGCACACTGAATGAGTGAATGATGTATCAGCAATCATTCAGGTGGAGGAATTATTAAAGGCACATCCAATTTTGACTGTAGAATGTTATTTTACAAAACAGGATCTCTTTCTCCATATTTTCCTTGGTTGATATCAAAATTGCCTTGCATCTTGTCTCTCTCTTGTAGCAGTTACTATCACACTTGTTAAAAATAATAGATATTAATATGAATCTTTCTATGTTCCAGGCACCCCTGTAAGCACAGCTCCCTTAATCTCTGCAATGACTCTAATAGCCAGGCACCATTACTGCACACATTATTCTTCACAAAGCAATGTATCTGCAAAGGACCATGATCTGGATGTCACTTCAACGCATGCTCTGTTAGGCTTACAGACCCTTTCCCTAATACTTAGCCTCTCTCATCAAATGTAAATTCTATGATAATGTCTGATCTGCAGGCTGTAACATAGAATTTTGCTTAAGTGAAGCATTCGTGTGTTCAGGGGAACATGACTTCCATTATCTGGGATACTCATAGAACCCTCCAATGGCTAGAGAAGAGGAGAGGTAGAAAACATGTTAAATATTGGAGCAATTTCTAAGAGGATATAAAGAGCTTATGATGCATTAGAACAAAAAATGCCTAGCTAAATATTTAATGGAAAAATTTGTATCCCAACCACTTACAGTCTGCTTTTAGTTATACTTGTTTCTTTCAACACTACTTTTGAATTATAAAATCATCATATTTTAGAGCTGAGTTGCTTTACTTGTCACAATTAATAGACTTTTGACACTTTCCTACTGAAAATAAGCTATTTTTACTACGGTGGCATATTTGGATTTATTTTTCTGTATGTGCACTTGTAGGCAGAATGGAATGTAAGAAATATCTGCATGATAGTATTTCACAGATCTGAGATGTTTAGCGCTCTTACCATTGACAGTGTATTGTGAATCACTAGCACTCTACAAAATAAAGGAGTGGTATAAATAGGCTTGAGCAATATTGCTATCAAATACTTTAAGTACTCGTGCTGATAGGCCATTGACTATGTGGTAGATAGTTTAGCCTGTCAATCAGGTCACTGCTTGATGACCTCATTTGGAGCTGCAATAGAGATAAATAGCTCACCGGAGGCCAGACCCACTCTCTCTCTACTACACTGCCCTATTGACAAGCCACATGGAGTTAAGCTGATGGCAGCCAGAGCCCTGGAGCTGTGGCCACCACCATTGGAGCCACAGGACTTTCCACTCACCGGCCTTTATTGGACATCATTGCATGTGCTTCATGAGTCTAAAGAGGAATTTTGGGACTAGTATTGGGCATGAGGTCAATATTGGGATTATGGACTTGATCTAGACTGGGTTTACAGTTCTCTATAATAGAAAGTTCTTTTTTTTACAAATGAGTATCAATGAATTTGCTTCTTTAGTCAACCCAGACTAATACAGAATGCAACACTTTTCCATACTCCCTTACTTTTGCTCAGTTACAACAAAGAAATGATGAGATAAATCACTGCTATTTAATCATCTCTTCTCATTGTTGCATTTAGATTTTAGTTGCTCTTCAGTCTTAGGAGCCTGGGTGGCTATATGTCAGGCTGAGATCCGTAGGGTCAGCAGTTCAAAACCACCAACCTAGAGGAGAAAGAGGGAGCCTTCTACTCCCACAAACAGAGCCTGAGAAAACCACAAGGGCAATTCTATTTTTGTCCTTTAAGGTTACCATGAGTGACCATCAACTCTACAGTACACAATTCCAGGCTTTCAGTATATGGAACAAATGTATATAGTTACTGTGAGTCCCTCTAGCTACATATCTATAATTTTCTTTCAGACATCCCATATAAGCACTGCACTTAATTTGAATCAATCACCCAAATTTATGTTGATGAGTCATGAACCTACATGAATAGGGTCTGGAATGAAAGTTAAGTGAGGTATCCACAAATCCAAGAAATCACCTCTGTGATTGGAGATGCTCACACTGAAATCTAATGGTGTGACTTCATTCCCCAGTCACCACTGATAGAGAGCTTCTTTTCTCCACGGTACCAATTTCTTCAACTTCATCTTGGTCAAATTATAGAGGTGTGTGTGTGTGTGTGTGTGTGTGTGTTTAAGAGGCTTCTTTTTAGGTCATACCTGTAATTCAAGGCTTAAAGTAACATGGGGCTACATCCGTCATCTTAACCTCTCTGTGTCCCTTTCCTTGTGTAGGTTGACTCTTCTGACATTGTCCTGGGGACATGGAAAGTAATTCATGATATGACTGCTGAGGATAAAGAGGAGATTCTTTTGGTTTGTTGGTTGTAAAAATCATAGTCAGAACTACCCACAGTGCAGGGGCCTGGCAGATATATATTGAGAGGACTCTGTCTATTTGGAAGTAGCACTGATGTCACAGTGGTTGAAGTGCTTGTATGCTAACTGACTGGTTGGAGGTTCAACCCACACACTGGCTCCCTGGGAGAATGACCTAGCAAGTACGTCCTGTCAAGATTTCAAACTACAAAACCCCATGAATAGTTTAGTGTTATCTCCATAGGATTGTTATGAGTTGAAATGGATTCAGGGGACATATAATAAGAGCAACTGGTACAGAGACAGAAAATAGATTTTAAAATGTGTTATCAAATCCATGGTCCCATATGAAATGTAAGGATTCATCAGTGAACATTTAGAGTAAAGGGCAAACAGGTGATATTGACATATGGATTTACTATCAATCAGTGTAGGTGTCAGGGGAGATAGGGTGGGTATCCTTTGTGTCCAGCAGCTTCTTCTTCTTGTTCAGACCCAGCAATGTCCTCTTTGTGCTGTTACTGATTAACAGGACATCTCTAAGTTAAATAAATAAATAATAACAATGCTGTTATCATTCATGATGTCACAGCTCTTCAGAACCTGTTTGTATCAAAACACTATTGATCTGCCTCCCTTTGAAGCTCCCTAGTGCTATTTACGCAATACTGGTTCCTTCTGCACTCAAGAGGCAGTGTTATCCATTGTGCATCTGTGAAAAATGACTTTCGGTGGCTCACACAAAGTTGCTAGTGTGTTCTGTTGATGATGGCCAGAGGTGTAAGTCTTATCCAGAGTACACAGGAACATGTGAGTGATGATTCATTTCCTCTCTGGGGCACCACGGGACTATCTTGGAAGGATGGACTTGTTATCTGTGTTGCAAAGGTCACAGCTTTGAAAATCCTACGGGGACAATTTTATTCTACATCCACGCAGTTACCGTGAGTCTGAACTCAGTCCAAGCAACTGACAACAGACAGCCATATCCATTTATCATTTGAAAGGTGGCAGTGTGGAGTCTTGGGGTGAGCAGTGGTGATCTTCTCAGAGGCTGGCTCCAGGAGACTAGGACGTCTGCCATGTAGAGCTCTGGGCAAGCCACTGGAAGCTGTTGGATTCATGGTGGGAGAAACCTTGCAGCAGAGGTAGAAACAGGAGAGGGCAGGTAAGCCCCCCGAAAAAGACAGAACCCAAACTGGTACCCTTCTCAGAGTGGCCTTTTCCTTCTGGTTTCCCACTTTGCCCTCTCTCTTGCTCACCTGCTAGCAGTTGGTGGTAACCCTCCCCGCAGGTTTAGCCACCAAAGCACTCTTTCTAGAGGTCAGAGCCCCAACCAGATTCTCCCAGTTGACTTCCCTTTGAGCCCCACTGCACTCTTGTTTACACAGAGCTTTGTTCTTTCTTTCTGCTTGTGGTCATTTCTTTGTGACTTTGTCCACTGTGGGAGTAAAGACTGAGCCTTCATATCTATAGGCACAGCTCAGTGGCCCAACAGATGCATTGCTGGACATAGTATATGAATAGGGGGTGTGAATAGGGGAATATATTATCATAGTGACTTGTATGCTGAAAGGTATCAGGGGAAAAACTATTTTGGTTATAAATTAAAAAAAAATTCTCAACTTATCTCCCAAGTTATTAGTCAACAAGCTTGGAAGGACTCAAAAAATGGTCAAGTTTTCTTACCTTACATCCCATCATGGGCTTAACCACTAAATTGCTTAAGGCAAATAATGACACAGACGTACTGGGAAATTGAATCCCCATTGTTGGTACTAGTTTGTTCCAGTGTTTATCAGTTAGTCCGAGTCTATCTAAATCTTGCCTTGATACTTAATCATTGGTCCATGAATTCAAATCCTGGCTCCTGGAATTAGAAGGCCCTGGAAGGATTCTCACATCATAATTAATATCTAGTGACTATCTGTAATGTTAGTGAAAATTAAGTGAGACATTATCCCTCCCCTTATGGAGTTAAAATCTTCCCAAGATAAAAGATGTTACGGTGGGCAGTCAAGTTGATTCTGACTCATGGCGACTCAATCTGTGTGTGGCAGAGAGCAGAACTACCCCATAGAATTTGCCAGCCTCTCATCTTTATGGGAAGTCTTTGCACCTGATGGTAGGTTTGAACTGGCAATCTTTCATGCTTAGAGCATTGGACCTACAGGGTTTGAACCTTCTACAAAGTCAGAAATACAAGATGGCAGATATAACATGCTCAGTGAATGAACCCGCTACCAACCCCCTTGCAAGAAGTAACAAGAGGTGACTCACTCAGTGAGGTTGGTGCTTGAACTCTAGCTTCGAAAGCTTTATTCCCCCAATCCCAACTCATTGTCATCACTCCGATTCCAATTCATGGCAATTTCCTAAATAACAGAGTAAAATTGGTCCATATGTCTTTTTTTGGCTGTGATCTTGATGGAAGCCCATTGCCAGGCATCCAGTCGCACCCCCGCTCCCCCATTCACTAAAACTTTCAAGCTTTGGGCTGGCAGTCAAAAATTGTAACTGCTTGCACCCCACAAAACCAAACTCCCTGCCGTTCAGTTGATTCTGCCTCACAGTGACCCGGTAGGACAGTGTAGGGCTTCCCTTTGGGGTTTCTGAGAAGGTAACCCTGTACCACACAGGGACTTATTCCTCTCTGTTTGCTCTTGAGTTTGTTTGACTTTCTTAAATGTGGGTTTGATGGAGGCAAGGGCTTATTTTTCTTTCCCCATCCACCATGATGTTGGCATAGAGGAGCAGCTCAAAAGGCATGTGGGAACTGATGGAACTACAATTTTTAAAAGTCTCATTTTTATGTGTAAGAATGCATATGTTTCCCTTCTTATTCCAAGCATCCTTTTGTGTTTTATTGCTTTTTATTTTTCTTTCTTGATTACACTTGCCTTTCCATTATGTCTTTTATTTTACTTTTCAGAGAACTGGTTTTACGTTTAATTTTTCAGAATTCAGGTAGACTGTTTTCTCTGTTCTTTAATGTCAATATTCTATTTCTGGTTTTTCTTTAATCATATTACTTTTTTTTAACTACTTCAGCTAAACTATGATTTCCAAAAGACTTTAGGTGTTGTTTTCAGTTTTAGGCAGCGATTCTCAGCCTGTGGGTCCCGACGTCTTCAGAGCTCAAACTGCCCTTTCACAGTGGTCCCCGAAGAGCATCGAAAAACACGTATTTCTGATGGTCTTAGGAATCGAGACACCACTCCTCTATCCATCTTCAGGTAGGTCCAGCCACATGCAGATATGCCCATATATGGGTACCCGACATGAAGAGTGTTACCCATGCTACACCATGCTTCAAGACAAAATTTCATTTATTTGTCATTAGAAATAAATATTTCACAAATATAATTACACATTGTTTTGTGATAAATCACGATGCTTTAATTGTTAATTTTAATAAAGAAAATAGATCCTGCATATCAGATAGTTACATGATGATTCATAACAGTAGCAAAATGACAGTTATGAAGTAGCAATGAAAATAATTTTGTGGTTGGAGGTAAGCACCACATGAGAAACTGTATTAAAAGGTCACAACATGAAGAAGGTTGAGACTCACTGTTTTAAGTTTTAATGATTTCCTCAGGGAAATAGATTCAGGGGTTCTCTCCAGCTATCATTGCTGTAGGAACTCAAGACGCCATTAAAATGTGAAGTTCTGTTCAACATTTCCCCCCTTTTGATTAGGATTCTTCTATAGAGGCTTTAGTGATGAACACCATCCAGTCCTGAGTCCCTATTTTGTATTGGCAGTTGATTTTAGGTTGTCTTTGGTGTAGACTTGGTGTGGGAGAATAATCTGATCTAGATACCAGAACCACCTGTTGGCAGACACGATGAAAATATAAGGCTTTATTTTGTTCCCTAATGATGGGAATTCATTGAGGAAGAGTACAGCTGCAAGGCAGATCATGCGATGTATATATACGATGGGGAGGGCTTCAAAACCTCATGGTAAAATGACAATAGATAATGCACTTTCTCCACAAACTTTTTGAAGTCATCTTATATTTGGGGACATCCAAAGGTTTTTTGGATATTGGCAGCCAATTAAAGTATTGTCTGGATCAAACCTTTTGCTTTGCGGCTATTTGCACCTGTAAAAATTACAGCCTTAATAGAAAGTAAACGTCTAGAAAAGAACTATTGCAACCTGTGTACAATTATGCCTGAAACAATTGATATATGGATTGTAATAAGCCTTTTAATATCCCCCAATAAAATGATCTTTTAATGGAAATAATTGCAGCCTTTGGAACTGTATCTGAGGTCTCTGTGAGCCAGAATTGATGCTGCAGCAGTGGAAGATATCTTCTCACTCTCAGGTTATTTAGTGAAGCATGTTCCTCATCACCCAAAGTACATCATGTGCAAATTCACTGAAGAAGACAAACTTGAAGGATGTCAATTGAATATGGACTGCCTGAAAAACAGAAAATCTATTTTGCTACTTATGCTTTTCATACAGAAGTTAATTCCTAGCTTAACATCTGGTTTAATAAATCATTCTTTATTGGTCACAAAGGTAATTAGAAATCCATTTCCTGGCAGCAGATACCAAAATAGAAGCGAATGACAATAAGAGCTTACTAAACTATTCCAGCTAACTACTGAAGAAAGTTAAGGCCAGATTTACTGTTTGCATTTCCTTTGACAGTTGTAAACACACTTACAGAGATGCACATTTGTTTTCATTAATGTTCAGCTTCATTCAGTTTGTAAAGCAATTGATAAAATGAAAAATTATAGCCAACACACACACACACACGCACGCACACACAATTGAGGGAGTCAAAATATTTATAGAAAATTCCATTATTTTTTAATTCCTTTTCCTCTCAGGCAGCCCCTGTGTGCTGTGTGTGCTGTCTACATGTTGCAGTGATGTGAGGTGTAACCAACTCATCTGAGTACATTAATGTCATTTAATATAGTCCCTTCTCCAGGTTTCATTTTCTCAGAAAGGCAAAAATCCATTGCTACAAGTTAATTTTGTCATGAATCGTCTGTGTAACTCTAGCCCACAGTGTGTTTCATAAGAGTCACAAGGACACTACATACTTTTTATTCTCAAACATGAACTTATCTCTTGGGAGAGAGAGAAATATTTGACCGCAGATTTTCCAAAGTCACGGTCCGTTTGTTCCTTTTCTAAATTGGGCCTGGTCATAGCACTTAATGTTCTCTAGTCACTTGATCACTTAATATCATTCTACTTACTCTCCTTGTTTTCACAGAGCCCTCTATTTTGACTGGTCATTGGGATTCATCAGAATATAGTTCTTTTAATAAAGGTGAGTAGGATGAATAGGGTTGAGATTTTAAAATCTCCCAACATATCCATATGTTGACAAAATTCTTTCCCTTTAACATCCCACTCCCACCCCCCATTGCAGTTTCTTGGACATGCCAGTAAATCTTGGCTAACTCATAAGACAGCAGAGAGGAGGGAGGTCCTGTGTGGGGATCCAGGTGGTTCCAACCTGATGGAGGAGTGGCAGGAGATGGAAACGCAGAAGCTCGTAAGCAGCATGTAGCAGCCTTTGGAGGGAGTTGAATCCTTAGCTCAGGGTGTTAAACTTCCACCACTCTGAACTCACTTTAGATAGTGTGTTAGGCCAGCTTGAGTAGAGAAACAAATCCAGGGACACTCATAGATGCGAGTGAAAGAAGTCATTCGCTGTCAAGATAACAGCCCTGCCCAGTCCAGTTCCAGTCCACATATGCGAGACTAGTCCATACATCCCTCTCCAGACTCAGGGAGCCGCATGCAATGATGCAGAGTGCAGGAACATCACAGGCCAGAGAGGAGGCTCTGATGGTGGAGGCTCCGGTCGCTCTCCCAGTGACGTGTTAGCAGCAAGAGAGGGGGAAGTTTCCGGGACCCTCCTTCTGGGGAGCTCATGCCCACAAGAGACACCATCAGACTGGGGCATGCTCTACTCCTGTACTTGAAGTCGACATGAACTTGTATCCCTACCACAAAACCCTTTGTTTAATCTGCCGGCAGCAGGAAGTGTCCCAGGGGTTGGAAGCAGAACTGTTGTGCATGATGCTAAGACAACCACGCCGCTGTGTGTGAAGCAATTCTGACCAAGGGTGAGTCTCTTTGTGGCATCATGGAACTGTTCTCTGTAGGCATTTTAGGAAATTGAGGCTTGGAAGATCTTGCTTGCAGAGTGCCTCTGGCTGGGGTCACCCCTTTCAACCTTCATGTTAGTAGTTGAGCCGTTAGCAAATGACAGCGTTCAGGGCCTCATGGCTAGACATTCTCTGATGATAGCGGGCCAGGGAAATGGCTGTGTGCTTGAATTGATCAGGAGCTGGTCCTGAAAGTTCATGTAACAAGCCCCATATTATTCTCGACCATGGCAGAAATGTGCACACGCTGAGACAAGAGGACGGCTTCCCCTTACATCTGAGCAAAAAAAGTGGATCTCACCCAAGGGCCCCTGCTTTAGAGGTACCACCCTGGCCTCCACCTGCCATGAATCTGTCGCCATCTCGGAACAGGTGAGGCCCAGGGAATAGGCCCACTTGGGCATAAGCTTCTTCTCATCTCACTGCCTATAACACGTCACGTAGCTTCTCCTGCGCACATGGACACAGTCCATGTTTCTCTTCCAGATCCTGTCCTCCATAGGGCTGGCTCTGCCCAGGGAGTGTGCTCCAGGCCTGAGGTGGAGAGGGCTGGGCACAGAAGGTGAAGAAGGAAGCTGGTATGGAGGCGTGAGTATGCCTTTGGAGTGAGGGATGAGCAGCAGTGGAGAAGACATGAAGAAAAATCACTCCAAGAATGGAGCAGTTATGGCTTGGGGTCTGGACCCAGTGACCGGTCCTTCCCAAACAGCCAGAATCTGGAGGAGAATCTCAGAGGGAACCTAAAATCCCGCATTTATATCTTTACTTCTGAGTGGCAGTCGAGGTACATCTTTCACGGAAGGAGAAGAAAACAGATTATATCTATCCCTGGGCTGGCTTGATCGATTGTCAATATTTAGACAGGTGGCATGCAAGCCTACATTTGTACTCTTACCTTTGCTCTGCAAAGATCCCGGGCTGCATGTGATGCTATGGGCGCACATGTCTACACACACCCCCACAGACGCATGCATGCACACACAGATCCTGGTCCTCACCCTTCTCTCGATAGGAACTTCCATAGCAGCTTTATTATCTCCTTCAAGCTATACTTAAATATTTATCAAACACTTCTGTGCTGGGAAGCTTTAGACACATGAAGGAAAAAATCCCAAATCCCCAAAACAAAACTCTCGCTCATCTATAGTCAAATGCAGTAGTTCTGAACCCTGGGTGGACATTAAACTCTCCCAGTACGGAGACAATCCTGATGCCCAAGGGCAACTGAAAGAAATTCTGCCGAGCACACCGGCTGGCAAGTCTTTTGTTAAGTTTCCCAAATGTTTCCAATGCAAGAAAGGCCACGTTGGTGCAATAAAACACCTCCCAAATCCCAAACTCCGGTCATCCAGTGGATGCTGACTCGGTGACCACGTACGATAGGCTAGACCTGCTCCAAGACTATAACTTGTGAGCTCCAAGACTATAACTTTTAAAAGATTAATAGATCATTTTATGGAGAACTCTTATAACAATCCATATAGCAACTGTATCCAGCACATTTGTACATATGTTGCCATCATCACTTTCAAAACATTTTCCACTTGAACCCTTAGTATCAGCTCCTCTTTTATTCCTCCCTTCTCCACCCTACCACCCTTGGGAACACCTGATCCATGATAAATTATGATTATTTTCATATCTTACATGGTCTGTTGCCTCCCTTCATCCATATTTCTGTTGTTTGTCCCTCTGGAGTGGGGTTATATGTTGATCATTGCAGTTGATTCCCCATTTTTTTCCCTTATCTGTCCACCTTCCACCTACTCTCTTGATGTGTCTCTACTCCCCTAACTGTTCCTGAGGGGTTTATCTGTCCTGAATTCCTTGTGGGAAGGGATCTTATCTATACCAGTGTACATTCTCTAGTCTAGCCAGATTGGTAAGGTAAAACTGGAGTCATGATAGTGGGTGGAGGCGGGGAGGCTTGAGGAAACATTAAAGAACTAGAGGAATGTTCTGTTGTTCCGGTCGGTGCTGTGCTGTACCCTGGCTGAGACCTTCCTTCCTTGTGACCTTTCTGTGAGGGAATGTCCAATTGCCCAGACTGTAACTCTGAACAAGAGCAGCTGATGGTTTCACACTGCTGATCTTGCAATTAGCAGCCCTACTTGTAAATACGATGTCACCTGGGGCTCCCTTAGTGGAGCCTTTAAACTGCTACTTAAAGTATAAAGTTTCTTTATAAATGTGCTTTTACACACTGCACGTAGTGCCACTTTCTCCATAGAACATATCTGTGGTAGATACTGTAGATGTGCTGTCTCTGGAGGTTTGAGTCTGCCCAGAAGTGCCAGGCAGAGGAAAGGCCTGGTTGATCAACTTCTATGAAATCAGTCATTGGGAACCATAAGGAACATAGCTGGACTCTGATACCCATGAGGTCTCTCTGAGTCAGAATCGACTTGATGGAAAGTGGTCTGGATTTTTCAAAACTCAGAGAAATCATTTATTCAGTCACAGCAGTAAGACAGCTCAGAGGCCTGTCCAACAGGCAGGATTCAAGAGTTGCTGTTCTGAAATTTATGTTACCTTTGACCTTGGTTTGTTGATATAAGTTTGGGTCACTAACTTAAACCCGTCCAATCGGTGTCTTCCCTAGGGATTTGAAGTGTTGATAGGCCTTCAAATGGCAGGAGTTCTGGGAAGTTAAGAAGCTGTTAGAGGGTCCAAGACCCCTTTGCAGAGGAAGACTTCTCTGACTGAGAGCTGAATGAGCTGGTGTGAGATCAGAAGCAGGTCTGACAGCAAAAAAGAACTGTGGGAGCACTCAAGACCCATCTCCATTGATGTTTAGACATCAATGTTTAGACATCAACTCTGTCAGATCCTGGCATCTCTAGATTTTGATGATTTCAACTTATTTTGGAATCTGTTCATCATCAAATACTCATTTCTCACAAGGTGAGCAGTTTACACCTGTCATGAGCAAGATGAAGTCGTATACTGCTATAAAGACTTCAAGTTTTCTCCAAGTTTTGAGGGCAATGTTCTGGTCAGAGCAGCTTATCCACAGAGAGTACTGTAGGGCCAGCCCCAGTTCAAGACATGACATTCCCTCACTGGATCACAGTGCTCCACAGAGGACAACACTGGGGAGACAGTCTGGGGAGCATGTCCAGTCTGGCCCACCGCATTGGGATGAATCAAGAAGGGAGCACAACAGATCAGCAATGGAGGCAAATTCATGAAGTCTCCGAGGATCTCAAAAATAGACTTCTGACTCGGGGGACAGTGCTTGGCAGCCCACTTGACTTGGTTGGGGGATATTCATAAAGGTCAGCAGATAGACCCGAAATTATCTATTGGTTTGTTGATCCTATTTATTTATTTTTGCTGGTGTTTTTGCTTTTTCTGTTATGTCTATCTATATGAGATATGCATGATAAGCAATCTCAAGGAGAAAGAAACAGGACCAAAAGTTTGGGGTTGGGGGGTCGTGTGGGAGGGGAGGGAGTGGGGGCAAGGGATCAGTGAGCTCATATTGTCAAGGACAGGGGAACAACAAGGGACGTAAAACTATGTCACGGAGGGTGTATAGTTCCTGGTGGGGTTTGATCAATCATAACCTAACTGATCTGAGAGCAATTACTGAGACGCAAATGAGGGGTGAGTGTGATCGTGGGGCAGGAGGAAGGTAAAAGAAAATAGAGGAAAGAGCTAGAAAGTAAAAACTATACATAAAGTTATACATATATACATGTATATATATTAATATATAAAAGTACAGGCATTGGCCTATGTACATACATTTATACAGTAAGACATTAAGGCAACAGAGAGATTTTGGGCCTCTGTTTAAGTCTTCCCTCAACAGAAAGGTTGTTCTAATAGCGTGGCACTGGGTAATATCTATCTTCCCAATAAGATCACTGAAGACAAACTGGGTGCATAAACAAATGTCGTGAAGAAAGCTGATGATTCCTGGCCTATTAAAAGATACTGTGCCTGGGGTCTTAAAGGCTTGAGGTCAAACAAGGGGCCAGATAGCAGGAGAACAACTAAGCCTACATGGAAGAAGCAACCCAGTCTGTGTGATCACGAGGTGTCGAAGGGACCAGGTATCAGATTTTCCAAAGCAATCACATGGAACATGGATGTGAAGGAGAGGGGTCAGAGTGGACATAGTCCATCTGTTGATAATCAGATATTCCCTCACAGAAGGGCCATATGGACTGTACCCAGGGGGCAGTATAGCACTGATGAATGTTCTTTAATTCTTCCTCCCCCTACTATTATGACCTCAGTTTACCTCACAAGTCCTGCTAGGCCAGTGTGTGTACATTGGTACAGGTAAGAGCCTTTGCTACACAGAATCCAGGATAGACAGACCCATTAGAAACAGTAATGGGAGTAATGATTCCATGAGGGTATGGGGAGGGGAGGGGGGGAAACGGTGGAAAGAGTACTGATAACAATGATGACAGTATAACACCCCCTCCCCGTCTGGAGGAGGATGAATATCAGAATTATAAGTGAAGGGATATATCAGATATTATACAGGTATATTTACATGCAATATATTAAGTCTATGAGGGTGGTAGGGCAGGGGAGGGAGGGAATAAAGAGGAACTGATATTAAAGAGCTCATGAGAAGGTGTTTTGAAATTGATGTACAAATTTGCCTGATGTAATTGATTTGTGGTTGGTCATACTATATGTAAGAACCCCCAATAAAATGTTTCCTTCATAATAATAAAAAAGATTTCAGGCCTCACACACCCAAAGGTGCAGTTTGACTCTGCCCTGTGGGGTCACCGTGAGTTGGAATTGACTTGATGGTCAGGAGCCCAAGTTTGAGCAGAGCACCATTTGTGATCAAAAATGGCAACTCACACATTGTCCACTGGCTCTAGTCTCAAAAATGTCACCTTGTCCATGAGGAGCAACCTCTGTTGTGGACTTTGCATTGGAAGCGATGCCATCAGGACCTCAGAGATTGTGATGCTGAGACAACTCACCGCACAGCACAAGCAGCAGTGCATTTAGGAGCCACCGGTTCGATTCTGTTCATGGAACCGGGATCCCTCAAGAGTGACTGAGGAGCCTCATGGGCGGGTGACCTGTAAAGCCGGCCTGTCCAGAAACATCTTAACCCGGGCTGAAACCAGCCTTGTGAGAAAAAGTTGTATAGTCCATATTTTGATCCCACAAATGATCAAGGACATATGCAACATCTCCATGTGTAGCATTCTTTGTGTCTTTGTTTTGATTCTTGGTGAAAACCTCGCAGCATATTAATCCCCAATATAAATGGATTTGACACCAAGTCAATCTTTTTTGCTTGAAGGTTATTGGCTGTAGCCTGGGGTTTGCTTAGGTAACGTTCAGATGCTGCTGCTGTTGTGTGTGGACCTGACTCAGACCAATTCTCCACATTAGGAAGGAAGTACCCTGTAGGTATTCGGCTCCCATGAAGGTTTCCAGCCTTGACAACCCAAAGAGGCCGTTCTGGCCTGAGAGGGACGCTTTGAGTCAGAAGGCCAGAATGGCTGTGTCGTGAGCTATTTTGTTCTGCAGGTGTTGCCAAAGATCTGTGGAGTGGGTCTTGATAACAAATGCTTTGAATGCCTCACTTTATTCACACTTATGAAGGGTAACCAGAGACTTAATGGGGAACACATTTGTATCTCAGTACATCATTCTAATTAAGATCTTGAACAACTGAGCTCCCATTAACTCTCTAATCCTAACTCTCAAAACTGCGTGTCAGTTTTTAAGAAGTCTGATCATTTCAAGGAGATTCCGGAAACCGTGTCAAACGCCCTCTCAGTTGACAAGAGGCAGCATGTGGAATAAGTCTTGTCTGTTCATCTCTTATTCCATTGTTTACTTACCCAAAGCCTGTGGACAAGAAACTCTTGCTAACTGCTGCTGTCCAGCTGGCCCCAGTGGGTTCTGACAGCAGACCTAGTGGGTCACAGTCCAACGTGTGACCACCATGCCTCATGTGTGGGGTCCTTCACCCATCTTCTTAGTATAAGTTAAGAAGCAAACTATGTATATTATTAATATAAAACTTAATAAAACAAGTCATTTTTGGATGAACAGAGATATAGAAAATGAGGCTTACCCAAACCTTTGATGAAGCTGGAGACTGATGTCAGAGTATATACATACATACACACATATGCATGTATATACACACATACATATATGCATATAATTTGGGGCGGGGGTAAAATCTCAAAATTAAGTATTAGACACTGACCAGCACTCTGAAGATTAGCCACGAGGGGGCAGCAAACGAGCAGCCAATAGAACTTACCTTAAATGATCCAGGCTCATTGCATAGTTCTTGCAAGTAACTTCTCTATCGCTATAAAATCCCGTGCTTTATGATATTATTTCTGGGTCCTCGACTTACATTACAATCCCAATAATATTCTCTTTACCACGGTTTTCATAAGCTAGCTGAAAAAGAAATTAAATAATCTTGTGGTGACGACAAAGTGTTGGCTTTCTCACCTCTGTTTATTCGGGATTCGAAATTTGTCTTGTCAGCTAGACCATCCTTCAGGGGGCCTAAATTGCTTTCCCAAAGATCCACTACAGAAGAGAGAATGGGTATGTCCCCATATCTGAGAGGTGTCTGAATATAATTGAGAAATGTGGAGTGAGGGCTTTATCTGGAGTGTGAAGGAACATAAATAAAAGGGTCGCCAGACAAGGAAAGATAAGGAAATATTCCAATGTTTACAGTTAAGTCAGATTAGAACAGTCAAACTCTTGGTTTTAATTTCACAGGTCCTCAAATCATTAGCAGCACTCTGCCCCTGCCCTCCTCCCCCTCTGCCCCCCAGTGGGCTAGAAATACCCTTTCTGGGAGAATTTCAGGTCCTTTCAAAGGAAAGTGTAGAGAAATAGCAGCCTTACCATTACCTTCTTGAGGCTTTTCTGATGACAGTCTAGCTTACCCCGAGGGGTGAGCAGAACAAGAAACTCAAATATAGATAGCATGAAGTTTAGTTTTAAAAATGAGTGATAGTGGGCAGGGGGAGATGTTGGGGAGTGTAAGATATGACAAAACAATAATGATTGCAGACTAACGAGGACTGGGGGGAAGGAGGGAAAGGTTGGAGGGAGAAGGAAGGGGGGCTTATATCAAGGGCCCAAGTGGAAAGGCAGATATTTGGAGAATGTTGACGAGGGCAGGCAAGTGGGGGTGCTTGGCACAATATATGTAACTATATATGATGAATAGTGATGTATGAGCCCCCCATAAAATGATTAAAGAAAAAAAAGCAGTTTAAAAGAAAAAACGAGTGATAGTTCAAGCATGACATTTTTAAATGGCTTCCCAACTTGTTTCATAAGTTAGATGAAACAATAGAAACAACAGTGGCCTCATGGTTAGGTATTGGACTGTTGCACATAAGATTAGAGCTTCGAAACCACCAGCTTCTCTGTGGCAGAGAGACGGGGCTTTCTCTTCCTGGAAAACACTTGACGTCTTAGAAACACACAGGGGCAGGTCTCCTCTCTCTGATAGAATCACTATGACTTGGCATCGACTCGATGGCAGTGAGTGATTGTTCATTTCCATCCAGCAAATGCCCTGCACCCCACACTGCGTGGAAAATGGGAGTAAAGTATGCCCTCCCTTCCACCCCGCTAATCACTTAGTCCCCCCACCGGAGGTATAAAAATAAGAGGCTGTAGTTGGTGACTCTCCAGTTCTAGACAACGTTGCTTTGTGTAGAGCTGGTCCTGGAAGGCTTTTGAAGTTGGGGTCAGCGTGGTTTTGCATTGATATTTGATTTCAAGGAAATAAAATCCTAAAATCAAAGTAAGACGTCTGTCCTGAATTTTCCTCTTCAGCAGTAACCAAGAGCATATTTTGGCCTTTTCCAAGCCTATTCCTTGTCTTGCTTTCCAATAGACTTGGGGTTCAGACCAGGAAGAGGAGTTGGTTATGTTCAGTGGATCCCTTTGAAGGTTCCAAGTGAGCTCAGGATCTAGCAGACAAGGCAGATGCCCGTGGAAGGAGGATGAAAGCAGCACACATAAATCTCATCATCTTAACATGCCTACCCTCTGGCATCCTGAGCCACACGATTGTCTGGTTCCAAATGGCCAGTAGCAGTCTGTTTCTGCTTACTCATAGCTAAGATTTTGATCTTCACGCATTCTGTTTTCAACTGTTTCTAAGTTTCTGTGATTCAAATTTCATAAGCAGGGGCATAAAATTAGTGTAAAAGATCCTATTATTTCTAATTCCGTTTTTCCCTCTAGCCTTTTGAAGACTTCTTTGCACATTCCATATCTCACTCCCTTATGTTTGCTTGCAGCTGTTTCTTCTCATTTTGAGTCGTGCCACATCGGCAAAAAAAAATCCTCCCAGCCTTACTACATCGAAGTCATTGTGATCGCCTGGACCTTGAAGAGGCCGCCCTTCCCCAGTCATCTCTCACCCGCCGACTTACCTTGGGGCACACATCACACAGTGTTCCTCCGCTGTCCACTTACAGCCTCCCTTAGAGAGAGAGCGCTGAATCCTAACCACTAGACCACCAGGGAGCGTATACAGCCTGCTTTAAATGTCTTCTCTTCAATGGGGATCCACCTGGGATCCATCCACTTATGGCTCAGATCACTTACTTGACAGTCCACCTCTGTTCGTTAGTTATCTTCCTTCTATTCTCTCAAATTAACTGTGAACATACAACAGCATACTCCTTTTCTTAGCACTACAGGGGAGGCTGCATAAGTGTATTTTTTGTTAGTGGTTACATAGCACTTTAATTTTTGAGCCTTCAGAACATGGCTGTAGTGTTCATTATGAAACGCTTTTATATTCTAGTTTATGTAACTTTGGATCATCAATTGATCAAACTTTTTAGGCTGTCCTTGTTAAAAGATTCACAGTGATTGATTGTAGATGGATACCTCAGGTTCAAGAAGGAAATCCAGGGGAGTAAGGACAGACTTCCAGTGGCAAGGGGTTTTCTTCTTAGGGTGACAAACAGGCTCTCAATGATGGAAGGTTGCGGGACTTTGAATCTTCAAAAAGCCATCAAGTGTCTACCTAAAATTCATGAATTCATATACGTGAAATATATCTTACTAGGGATATTAAAAAAGTCTCATCTAGCAAAAAATAGAGATACGCATCTGAGAAAAATAGTTTTCCTGGTTATGTAAGTTGGGCCTTTTTTTGCCTCTTGGATTTCCCTAACCCGAAACAGCGAGTTGACCTTTTACCATTTTAGGAGGTCGCTGATGAGCAAGGACCAGTGGCACTGAGGGAAGAAATTCAAGCCGGACTGAGCTGCAAAGTCCTTTCTTTATGAAATGCATGCGGTCAAAATGAGGCTCTAGGAATTGATGGGATACAAACTGAAGGGTTGCAACAGGCTGATGCAACACTGCAATCACTCCCACGTCTTCCCTGGAATCTCGGAGACAGCTACTCGGTCACCGAACTGACTAGAAGAGGTCCTTATGTATACCCCTTCCAAGAAAGGTGACCCAACAGAATGTTCAAACCATACAACAATCTCACTTGCCAGTAACGTTTTGTTCAAGATCATCTAACAGCGGTTGTAGCAGTACATTGACAAGAAGCTGCATGAGGTTCAGCCTGGATTCAGAAGAGAATACAAAGTAACGGGTATCATTGTTAATGTCACCTGGATCTCGACTCAAAGCAGAGAATGGCAGAAATAGGTTTATTCATTATACTTATTTATTTATTTATTTTTAGCTATGCCAAGGCATTCGACTCCCTGGATCATAAAGATCTCTGGATAAACTTGAGAAAAATGGGAATTCCAGAACCTTTATTGTGCTTCTGTGAAACTTGTACATGCATCAAGATGCAGTTGTGAGAGCAGAACAAGGAAATACTGCCCGGTTAAAAATCGAGAAATGTGGGTCGGAGGGTTGTGCATTCTCACCACATGTACTCAATCTGCAGACGGAGCTGATCATCAGAGAAGCTGGCTTACATGAAGAACAGTGTGATCTCAGGATGGGGGGAAGGCTAATTAACCACCTGCTGTATGCAGATGACTTGCTTGCTGAGAGGGAAACCCTTGCTGATGAAGATCAAGGATTGTACCTCAGTGAAAGAAGACCCAAATTCTCACAGCCGATGTTTAGGTAATGGGATGATCAATGGGGAAATGGTTGAAGCTGTCAAGGTTTCTGTCTTGCTTGGCTCCACAATCAATGCTTATGAAAGCAGCAATCAAGAGATCGAAGGTAATTTGCATTGGGTAAAGATCTCTCTAAAGTGTTGGAAAGCAGGCACGTTACTTTGAGGACCAAGGTGCCTCTAACTCAAACCATGGTCTTTTTCAATTGTCTCATATTCATGTGAAAGTTGGACACTGAATAAGGAAGACCAAGAAGAATGGATGCACTTAAATTGTGGTCCTGGAGAAGAATATTGGAAATACCATGCACTGCTAACAAGGCAAACCAATCTGACTGGGAAGAAGTATGCTCCTTAGGGGCGAGGATTGCCAGACTTTGCTTACCTGCTTTGAGTGTGTTGTCAGAAGAGACAGTCCCTGAAGAAGGACATCCTGATTGGTAAAGCGGAAGGGCAGCAAGAAAGAGGCATGGCCTCAGTGTGACAGATGGCCACAGTGGCTCCTTAGGAATACTAGTGATGTTGGCGCAGGACTGGGCCAGGTTTGATTCTGTTGTGCAAAGGGTGAGGTGGGTTAAGCTGACTGTTGCCAAGTAACAACAGCAGCAGTTGCCCCGGAGTCTGCTCTGGGCTTGGCAACCTTCTGTAGAAAAGACTGAAGTGTGAGTACAGCCTGCTTGAATGCTGGCCTGTTTCTGGTTGGGGTCCATTGTGATGCCTATTTTGTCACTGCATCTCATTTCTGTTAGCCTTCTCATTTACCAAATATCAAGTCCCTTTTCAGTAATTTGTCTTTCCTGATGACATGTTTAAAGTAATCAAGTTAAAAATTTGATATCTTTGCTTTGAAGGAACATTCTGATTCTATCTCTTAAATGAATATATACTTCCTACTGCCCAGGTAAGAAGCTCTGGTAGTTCCTTGGTCAAGAGTTCAGATATGAACTGAATGGTTATTGGTATGATCCTACCAGCCACTGCCAGGGCAAAAGATGGGACAATCTGCTTTGTAAAGATGACAGAGTTGGAAACCCTTTGGGACAGTTCTATTCCCACATGAGATGGCTATGAGTCACAATCAACTCCAGAGCAGAGGGTTTGGTTGGTTTTGATTGTTTGTGTCGTGTTGCATTGTCAACGTGTGTTTCCTGTGTAGGTGAGAACATCATTGCGACACTAAACCGTTTCCTTAGATGGAACATGAAAGCACACAGGGTTAGAACCAAGCACTGGATTAAAATTGATGCAGGAACTCACAGCCATCATATTTTGATTTCCACTCCTACTGACTCGATTGCACAGAATAGGACCCCCCCCCACCCCGGGGGGTGTCTGAGACTGTGAATCTTTTTGGAAGTAGAAAGCACATGTTTTCCCCCACGGAGCAGCTGGTGATCTCAAACTGTAGACTTTGTGGTTAACAGTCCACCACGTAGCCCCCCACAAGACCAGGACTTCAAGGACCAGATGAGGGCAGGCTTGGTCCTCGCTATCAAAAGACCCCACTTCTGTGTTTATTGTTACCAATCTAGAAAAGTTTAATCACAGGGGCCCTCAAACTGTGGCCTGTGGGCCACATGCGGCCCACCAAAGACATTTATCTGGCCTGCCAGGTGTTTCTGCTACCACTGCTGTTCTGGTTAGCAGCACGGGCCCACAGTGAATTTGTTCATAGTTGTTTTTTTTTTTTTTTAAACTATAGTCCAGTCCTCCAAGAGTGTGAGGGACACTGAACTGGCCTCCTGTTTCAAAAGTTTGAGGACCCCTGAAGGATACAGTGAGGGTTTTTGTTGTTGGATGTCCCATTGTTTCCATCTCAGGTAGACCACACGTGCAACAGAATGCAAGGTCCACCAGTCCCGGGTCTCCCTCACGGTCATTATTTTTGAGTCGCTTGTTGCATCCATTGTGTCAATCCAGGCTGTTGGGGGGGGGGGAGGATGGGAAACAGTAATTTATAGGAAAGTGTCTGTCACCTTGTAAAGACCTAGTAAAGGTTTGATTTAGAAACAAATATGTACACCGTGTAATTCACCAATCATATATGTCCTCTTTTGCTTGAATATTATGCTTTAGGCCAGAAATTCAAAGTGCTTTATGAAGATTAACTTATTTTTCACAAACTAACGATGAACTTGAAGAAACTGTCTACAAAGTTTGTGCCGTCTGAGGAAACAGTCTTGGCAAGAGCCACAAATAAGTCCAAATAAGAATTCATCCTGCTTGAAGTGTTCTCATATGGTTAGTCTTGGTCCTGTCATTCTCAGCACTTCATCGATGCAGCATCTTCTCCCGTCTGCCCTCCTATGTGTCTTAACCTGTGGGCTTCATGGTGACTTAGTCACTAGAGACAGAGCCCGACAAGGTCTATCACAGTGTTCACATAATAGGAGGAGAGAGAGAAAGGCAATAAACATTCAAAGAACCAGAAAAGGCCAGGTAGTGATGAGTGCTGATGGGATTTGAACTGGAGGGTGAGATTAACAAATGTCTCCTGGGTTAATTCACAGATACCAAAGACACTGTGACAATTGTGAACTATTTCTTGTGCTTTCAGAAATGCCAGCTCTATTGATCCTAGGGGATTTCGGATGCGTTTCTTTAGCTCTAATCATGAACTCTATAGTATAGAAGCTCAAACCCACCAGCCTCTCCATGGGAGAAAAATGAGGTTGCCTGCTCCCCTAAAGTTTTACAATGTCGGAAACCACAAGGAGCAGTCTGCTCAGCCCTAGAGTGTTACGAAGAGTCAGAATGGACTAGATAGCAATTCGTCTAGGTTTGGTTTTAATATTCTGGAGCCCCCATAGCGCAATGGTTAAACTCTTGGTTGCTAGACCAAAAGTGTTTTGAAACCACTGACTGCAAAATAGGAGGAATATTTGGTTGTCTGCTTTCATGATGCTTCCCTTGCGAACTCTTGCAAACTGTCGGGGTTGTTCTCCTCTGCCCAAAATACCTCTGTATGTTGAAATGGACTCACGAGCAATGGATGGAGATAGAAAAGATGACCCGCATTGGCATGGTGCTTTACAGAGTGGGGGCCACCAATAGAACAACTTGATTTCATTTCTGTAAAGTGGAAGGGCTTGAATTCATCAGTGATCTCTCAACTCTCCTCCATGAACACCCAGTGCCCACCCTCTTTCAAGTGAAGAATAATTCATAAGAAGGCCAAGTCCAACAGCTTAAATCTCTGTGTGGTTTTGTCAGGTAACATTGACCTCTCACCACTGCACATACCCCCTTATGTTCTGGAGAGAGCTGTTTTTGTTCTTGATGTCTTAATCATCGGTTCATCTGCAAGTAGCAGGTGCAGGCATGGTGGTTGAGATATGAGCCTGCATACTCTTTATGGACACAGCGAGAGGGGCATGTCTTAAGAACTTAAAATACAAATTCAGGGTTGTTGTTTTTATCTATTTAGCCCTGTGCCTTTGGTTAGCTTCAAGTAACCCTGTCTTTTAGCACTTTTTGTGTAGTCATTTTTAAGCAGTTATCTAATAAAAAGGAGTGGGTGTATGAACTCAGTTAAAACTCACTACCCAAGCCTTGAATAACAGTTTATATGATTAACTGTATTTGCTTCCCATGTTTGCATGATGGGCAAGAAGAAAGTATTTGTAACTCCAGATGCTAAACAACATTTCTTAATAACATTAATTTGTATCTTAGTAAAAAGCAAACAAACAAATTTCTTGAATGCATCACCTGAATTTACTAGTCGATAAAGTTTTCAGATTCACAAGGCACATGCAATGACTTCAAATGCAGGACAATCACTGGCCAGAGGGTAAAAAAGTCTTAGGGTCTGGTGGTATTGTAATCATCTCAACACTGGCAAAAATCTCTATGTGGCTTTTCTGGCTGGCTTCAGAGATCTGGTTCCATCAGCATAAGCACATGTGGCTTCTCCTCTTGGATGTCTCGCAGGGAGTCAGCTTTGTGTCTTGTCAGTAGAGCAACTCCAAGGCACTAAGTTGTAAGTCTCTCACCTCCAAGGAGGGAAATACAGTCAGATTTCTGAGAATTCTCAGAAGAAAGCCATGCCCAAATAGAAGTCTCATTGACTATCTCCAGATTGACAGGCTAGACTCCATCCCTACACTGCCAATCCTGAAATTGATGCCAGATTAGTGACTGCCACACTTGTTTTACCCTTGTCCCTGGCCTTGCTAATACCTACTTCCTTTCCCTTGCCTTCCCCTCTCCCATGTCCTCGCAGGACCATCAGTCCCGTTATTTTCTCCTCCAGATTGCTTTATCCCACCTATCTTAACTAGATAAACCATAAATCAGGATTTTATAGGTTGGACTGTGTGAAATGATCGTTTCGCAGGTGAAAAATGTTCATGTAGTAGCAATTATATATAGTCTAACATTAACTGGATAGCCCAAAGACATTTTTCAATTTCATTCAAGTTTCTCAAGACAGACACATTTGATATTGACTATGAAAAGTAAATTGAAAATGTCCTCATGTCTTAAGAGTGAATGGGTTTCTTGATTCTTAATAGTGTAGCATCTTCCTAAGAAATCAAAGAAGATGAAATCCAAAGACTAGGTGATTAGCAGGTGATTGTATATGCTTGATTTTCCATCTCTGATGTCCTTAGTTGTTATTTAAGTAGATAATACTATACTTTGTAAGCACTGAGTGATCTAAGTATCTCCTTTTGGTTGCTCTGAAAGAAGTGTTCTCTTATCTTTTGCATTAACCACTTCTCTGTACTCACAGTCTGGATAAAATGCAACTGGACACTGAATGTGTTAGAGGTTGTGATCACCAAGGACAATGCCAAAGGGAAGGATGAGTTCAACCTCACATTTGCTTAGATCATCTAGCCAAAGGTCATGTGATACTGTGGGATGGTGGAGCTTTGACCATTTTTGAATGAAGATTGTGTCCTTGACCAGGCAAGCTCGACTGATATCCCTGGCCCTCTACCACAGGCCTTTGAACATGAAGAGTGCTCCCTGCTCACTGACTTGAACTACATGTTCAAGAGAGACCAAGTATGGAGCTCACACCAGGTGAAGGCTGAGCTCAGTAGATTTATCAGCATATGATAACTGAAAAAGTAAAACAAACATAGAGAAACAGTACCATGCAACTTATAGAAAACGTCTTCTTTATCAATTTGGAGAAAGACTAATCAGACTTGGTTTCATCAGTTTATTTTATTTCAAAACTGTAGATGGACAGGGTCAATTGTCTGAAGATTTCTGGAGTAGCTATTGTTGAAATCTTTCCAAAGACACGCAGCCAGGAAATCTGTGAACAAAGTATTTTATAATTCTTTGTATGGGCATAATGCAGCAAACAAGTGCTTCTTGGTTTGGTTTCAGTTGCTTTTTAGTTCTGCCCATTGTTGGCATAACATATGTGAACTTAACTCTCTTGGCAATTCTCTGTGCTGTTAAGTAGTCCTGGCTTGTGCTCATTCTCCCTTTCTTCTAACGCAGTTTTAAATGTGTATTGAAATGCGCTAAAACGATATGAAAGCACTCTCTTTAATTAATTGTGCTTACAGCTAGCATCTGGAATGTATAAACAAACATCTGCTTTACATAGAGCCACCTATGAATCAGAATCGACTCGATGGCAATGGGCTTGGATTTGGGTTTTGGTATTTCAAATCTCTTTATATTATAAGTATCATATGCTAGTTACACTCAAATACAAATGATTTGAAAAGAAATCAAGTGAAATGGCTGCAGTACAGTATGTTAAAAGAAAAAATTCAAGTCATAAGAGTATGTTTTACTTTATTTTTCTCAATTTAAGAAATTTATTTTTTTCTTGCATTGCTGTGGGTGGGGAAGGGTGAGTGTGGGCTTTGGGAGAGGACTTGGAGGATGTTAACTACATGTGGATAATCTTCAGGATAAATAGAATACAATATGATGTGTCTTTATAGACACTAAATGAAGATGAAGGGAGCATTGTCATCTGATTGGAAACACTTTCCAATTCCTGAATTATATTTATGTATATTCTTTTTGACCTGAGAGTAGAGTCAGTGTAAACTCAAGGTAATGGATTTAATTATTAAAGTGGTTGCATGACAATGTCTGTTTCACAAATGTGTATTTCTGCCTTTCACAATCATGTTATAACCATTTGACACATATTTTTAAAAAATACAGTTCCAGCACATGTTACCATTATGCAATTTCTCTATTTAATTTTGGACTCAATATTGTCAATGACACAAGGATATATAATCTTGTTTCTTCTGCCAAGACAAAGTATTTATCAACAACGTTCATTGTTGGTATACACACATACAATATATGCATTATACATATGGAGGCCTCAAGATTTGTGCAAACATTCCATTACCTTTTAATTCCATTTTTCCTTGGATTTTTCGAATCCCCTTCAAATCTGTATGTGTTTGCCAAACAGGAAACTAAACTCATTCCTGTCCCTCAATTATGTCTCATAGGGCTCTGTAGGAGAGAGTTGAATTGCCTTTAAGTTTCTGAGACTGTAACTCTTTACAGGAGTAGAAAATGGCTCCAAAAGAGTGCCTGGTGACGAGTAGAAAATGTCATCTTGCTCCAGAAGAGTGCCTGGTGAGTTTCAACTCCCAACCTTGTGGCTAGCAAACGAGATCATATCTACTACGCTGCCAGAGTGTGTATGTGGTTATGTTTGTGTATTTACCTGTATGTGTAGCTATGCATATATCCTATCTGTATTTTGTGACACACAAATAAAATAATCTCTTTATGGTGTTTTAGAATTAAGATAACCCGATAAAGTAACATATAAATAAATATATTTTATTAATAATGAAAGGTGTGTTATCAGAAAACAAAGCAGGTAATGATCAATTGGTGGTTTGACTATAATAACACATAATGGCTCAGATGTCATTAGTGTGATTTTCACATTGCTAGCATAAAGAGCTAATTGACAAGTTTACTTTGGCCCATTAGTTTATTCTATTCCATGGATGTAGGCTGATTTCCCAACCCTGCTCCCTCACTTTTTAAATATATGGATTGTGCAACACACTTTAGGATGAAACACTGGGACAGGTGGCCTGCAGACAAAAATGAATTGAATGGAGATGAGTTTTGAGCATAAATATTACAAATTCATCTGACAAGTAACAATGATGATGGCACTACTAGTAAAAGCGAGTATTTACTTGGTCACTACAGTGTGTCAGACACTGTGTCAAATGCTTGATTCATGGTTCAACTTGAGTCATCTGAGACAAGAACAGTTCCATCTCCATTTCCCAGGGGAGAGAATCAAGGCTCTGGAAAGTTAAATGACCTGCTCAGATTACACGGCTTGAGGGTTTCAGTCATGATTGCCTTTAATATTATTGTACTGTCTTAATTAAAGTTCTCCAACTCTCTGAGTTTTAAGATCGATTGCAATGACAGCACAGAACTCATGAGACAAAACTTATGATTAAAAGGATTATGAAGGAAGTCAACAAGTTGTAGCAGCAGGGAGAAATGCTCAAGATTCAATTGTTTATCAAAGCATGTTACAACATTGTGTTAAATCTGCTAATAAATGCCCATAAGGCATACTACTTTGTTATAAGATTCAACCCATAGGCGTTTAACTTAAGTTCTGTGGTTCAGCAAATCCCGCTCCCTGAATTGAATGTCCAGAGGCACCCCACTCCAATAATCCTCAGCCCAAAGGCACATAGCCCCACATCTGTGGGTTAGCATTTCCAACTTCCCCACTTAAATGGCCAAAGGAGCCCACTCTGCATGCCAGCCTCCAGCACAAAAGCATCCATGCTCCAGCTCCCGGTTCTACTGCTGCACCTTTGATGCTATTGCAGTCTTTTAGATCCAAGAGGCTCAGTGTGCAGGGATCTTGGGTCCAGAAGACTTACTCCGCTCCTGGATCTTGCTGGTAAGAGGATCATTTCTCCTGTTTCACATGGGGCTCATTTTGTACACAGCGGGATGGCACTCCAGGAAAGCCTGTTGGTAATTACAGGTGGATCCTATCAGTGTCCTCCCCCATCTGATGGGAGTTGGAGACCATTGGTTACAAGAATCACATTAAATAATATCCTGCTTCTGCAATTATTAATAGAGTTAAAAGTATAAAAACACACACACATTAGATATCATTTTATCGAATCTCTAGAATTATACTTTAAAATAGTAGCTCAAATGCCAACATGCAGTTATTTTCTACTGAAAAATGTCATAGACCCAGGACCTAGGCAGAGACTAGAGACTAGGTAAAGGGAATCCTATATGATTTGGGGAGTTGGCTGTGAATCCTAGCCCCTTAGTCATTTGCAAATTTTTTTCTGCTTTAAAATTTAATTTGACATTGACAAACAACCCAGGAAGCCATAAGTCTTTTAGAGGTTTGGAATTGGAAAGATAGATAGGTGTAGATATGTCTTTTGATTTCATTCATTTCCCAATAAGAACTTGAAGTGATGTATATCTTGGAGCATTTTATTTTTATTTCACTGAGAAGAGTTGGGGGGAAGCCATTTGGGCTAAAAATCACATTCCAGGTTTTGAGTGGAAATGGTTTGTGAACTTAGAACTGCTTCCAATAGTCATCTTTCCCAGTTAGTGACTCAAGCTGATTTCTAACCACAGTGAATGCTTTGATGTTGCCTATCAGAAGGAAAAACAAAACAAAAACCATAAACTCATTGCTATCGACTCAATACTAAATCACAGTGACCCTACAGTACAGAGGCTGTAATTCTTTACAAGAGTAGAAAGTCTTATCTTTATATCTCATCCTGTAATTCTTTAGAGGAGTAGAAAGTCTCATCTTTATTCCACAACCAAAAGGAAGGAAATTTAAGGAGAGAAGGGGTTAGTTAACAATCTTGTTCCACAGCAATAAATGAGCATTTAGACTCAGTGACATGTAGTGGGCCCCCTCCAGAGTGGTAAGGACAAGCTAGGACTCTTTCTCTTACTGAATGGTATGTGCAGAGTTGTTAATTGGTGCAAATGAAGAACAAGCTGAACTGCTAAGAGGTGCCATAGAAGAAAGGCATAGAGATCTATGTTTAAAAAACCAGCCATTCAAAGCTCTATGGAGCACATTTGTCCTCTGACACACATCGCATGGTCAAGTGCGGCACTGGCATGACTGGTCAGCTTTAGAGCCAAACCCAGGGTCTTCTGTCTTGGTGCTCTACCATCGCTGAAACATAGGTGATATTTTCTTTGTCAAGATTCATGATGACTGCAAACACATCTACATTCTAGGGAGTAGGAAGGAGAAAGTAGTGGGAGAACAAATATGTATAGATGACATAGCATATATCTATATCTTCCACAATGACTTTCTACATATGTGTATGAGAGAGGATATACACACACATATATATCCTATATACGAGGGTTTACCACCTCTACACAGGATATTTCTCAAAGCTTCATATTTAATTATTTTATTGTTGTTTTTTTGGGGGCGGAAATCACTGCATGCTGTTTTTTGCCCAACACTGGTGCATTGAGATGACTGCATGTGCAGGTGCACTGCCAGCATGACAAAACCAGTCTGATCTGGTGGAATGAACTCCAAATTCAAAGCTGACATTTTTGTCTACTCGGGAAGTTGGCAGGCATCCAGAAAGAGGTTTTTCATCAATTGAAATTTCACCTTTTTTGAAACGAGAAGACTGCTTGTACCACATGATGTTTCCCCACAACACTGTCATTGTAAGCTGTATTCCACATCACAACAGTTTCTGCAATATTTTCCCAAGAAGGAAACAAAATTTCACAGCTGTACATTGTTCTCTTAAATTGGCCATCACTAAAAATGAGGTTTGAGTGAAATTGCTTTTATGAAAAAGTTCACTGTCACCAGAGAGCACCTTCCCAGATGACGCCACTGGATGCACTAACTGAGAACAAGTTGCTGGATGCTTACCTAATGGGGAAAATATATACTATGAAAACTCTGCTCTGCACAGTACAATTTTGTTTTTGGGGGGGGTACCCCCTCACATATACAATATATATACACACACAATGTGTATATATACACAATAGATATATACAATATATTTATCTTCCACAATCTACCTTTATATATGTGCATGTACATATATAAAACTCCTGTTTTCCTTGTGGCTAAGTGTGGTCATATGATGTATTACACTTCCACAATATGTCTTTATAATATTTTTTCTCCCCCTATTTTCTCCATACATCTATGGAGATATTATTTATATATATCCTGTATGTATTGGTTCTGAAGTGTTTACTTCTTCATAGTAAGAAAGCTCAGATCTGTTAGCCCAGAAAGCCAGTTAGTGCCAAACTCAAGTTTGTACATATCTAGTTGTTTTCTAAATAGCTGAAATAAACAGCCTTTTGGCCATAGACAGCATGCTTTACATGCCCTATAATATTGCACTAAGCATCTCTAAACCCTCTTGTTGGTGTTAGTTGCTTTCCATGTGATTCCATCTCATGAGGACCTCTTGTGATAAGATAAACACGGTCGTTATAAGGACCCTAAGATGCTGCTGACTTCAGACTTCTCTTGGTCTTGAGAATACCCACTTTGTTGTAGGTGAACTCTGTCCAAGATGCACGTAAACTCCCCTTTCCTGCTTCTTTTTTCCTGTTTAGTTTTTGTTTTTCAATGTCCTCTTCTTTTCTAGTGGGTTCTGCTCTGCTTTCCTTTAGATGACCTCCTGCTGGGTGGGCTGACCCCTGTGTGTCATTGTCAGTCTGCAGCTAGGTGCCATCGAGTAAGTGTCCACTCACAGTGACCCGATGCCCAGCAGAATAAAACATTGCACAGGCTTGTGCCACCCATCCTCATGGTTGTTGTGTTTGAGCCTGTTGCTCCAGTTATTGGGTCATTCATTCCATCTGATGGAGGGTCTACACTTCTTGCTGACCTTCTATGTTACCAAGCATGATGTCTTTTTCCAGGGACTAGAATTTCCTGATAAAATGTCCAGAGTATAGAAGACAATGTCTCTCCATCTTTTCCAGGTTGTAGTTGTTCAGGATGGAATTGTCATTTTTCTGCAGCCCAGTTACCTTTGATGTTCTTTTCCAACCACAATTCCAATGCCCTGATGCATAGGCACCAATAAGTAACTTGTTGTGCCATATTGCTACTTTGTGGCCTGATTTTTTTGCTTGATCATCCGTGGAAACTCCTGGCTCTACTACATATGCCCAGACATATGGCTCAAGTAATTGTGTTTGAAATCCAAAAGGCAGGCCCACTGGCTGGAAACTCAGCAGGAGATGACTCTGAAATTTTGAGGGAGAATTTCTTCTTTGTCAGGAAACCTCAGTTTTCCTCTTCAGATTTTCCAACTGAATAAATGATTTCAGCACCCACTATCTAGGGCACTAGTTTTGTTTGACCTATTGCATGTGCTAAGATGTCGAATGTGTAAGGCTCAAGAGGGAGTTGTACAAACAGAACAAGGCAATACTTCATAGTTTAAAGTCAGGAAATATTTGCATCTGGATTGTCTCTTCTCACCATGCTTATTGAATCTGTATACTTAGCATATAATCAGAGTAGCTGGCCCATGTTAAGAAGAAGGCAGCATCAGGATTGGAGGAAGTGTTATTAACAGACTGCTATATGCAAATGAAATGCCCTTGCTTGCTGAAAGTGAGAAGGACGTAAGGCACACTCTGATGGAGGTGAAGGATGATAGCCTCAGGATGGATTGTAAAAAGGACCCACATCCTTAATACTGGACCTGTAGGTAATATCATGGTAAATTGACAAGAGATTGCAATTGTCAAAGATTTCATCTTGCTGGAATCCACAACTATGGCTCATGGAAGCAGCAGTCAAGATATTAAAAGATGCATTGCATTGGGCAAATCTGCTGTACAAGACCTCTTCGAGTTTGCTTTGAAGACTGTGTGCCCCTGACTCAAGCCGTGATCTTCTGTCAACTCATGTGGATGTGAAAGTTGCACAGTAAATAAGGAAGGGTGACAAAAATTGATGCACTTGAATTATGGCACTGGTGAAAAATGTTGAAAGCACCATGGACTGCCCAAAACAAACTGGTGTGTCCTAGAAGTATAGTCAGAATGCTCCTTAGGGACAAAGATGGTGAGACATATCTCAAGTGCTTTGGACATTTGCTCAGCAGACACTAACCCCTGAACAAGGACAATGATTGGTAAAGTAGAGGGGCAGAGGGCAAAAGAGGAATGAACACCCTTGACAGGGTGGATTGACACAGGGATGGCAACATTGGACTCAGGCACAAGAACAATGCTTGAGAATGGCATAGAACTAGGTGATGTTTTGTGCTATTATATACACGGTCTCTATGAGTCAGAACTGAATAGAAGGCACCTAACAATGGCATGTGTTCCGTATCATAAATACCTTCACCACATGGAGATTGCTGTTTGCTTAAGTAACTGGCCTCGCCAAGTTGAGGTAACATGCACCATCACATCAAGCTTGTATAAACACTTTCTCCTTTATTTTAGATAAATTTCCATTGTTCATCTGACTGAATTTTTTTCCTGGATCATTTTAATCAAATGTAGTTACTACTTAAAATGACCACAGGACACATTGATAAATGAATTCCTGCCCATGTGCAGCAGTCCTAAGAAGCGATTTTGTATTATGTGTTAAAAAGGATGTTGCTCTTTCTTTTTCTTTCCCCCAATATTTATTAATCTTCTTATCTAAATAATTTGATTGCTAAGTACTGGAGCTAAGAATATGGCTAAGATAAGGTGTTCCCTGGAAACATGGTATAAACAGGAAGGAATGGGCTTGAAATCCAGGTGTGTCCGAATACAGAGTGGGAACCCTTTCACGCCACCTGCTTCCCATGAGTGGGTCAAGCAATCTTCGCTGGTTTCCATACCTATGAAAACAGATGTAGGCCACAGGGATTTTGGAAAATGCTTTTCTTTTTTGTTGTTCTTGAGAATCTACCCAACTAAATGTACAATTCAACAATGTCTATGTGTACAATTCAGTGACCATTATTTCCTATGAGTTGTTCAATCTTTCTCACCCTCCTTTTAGTAATTGTTCATCTTCCTTAACATAAATTAACTGCCCCCTATGTTTTCTCGCTAATCCCTCAAGTTGCTACTGCCAATTTGATCCTGTGTAGCTAGTTCTTCAAACCACACGTGTCATGCTCTTGAAGTGGAGGAAGGCACTTGAAGTGACTGTGACAAGATCCCGTGTTCACTCTGCCCCTCAAGCTCTGCTTCTTTTGTTTGGCTGCTGAAGTCTGGTCTTTTAGACATGGATGTTCAGTTTAGATAGCCTGAGCATCTGAAGTTTATTCTGAAAATGACAGTGGGTAATTGTTTTGAGGTCTAAAATGAGGTCTCGATGAAGTCAATGACTTGGCTTATGGCCTATTATCAATATCAAAATCATTAGAGCCCTGTATACCAATATGCATTTTAAATTGAACAATTAATTTAGACTCTCTCTAAAATCATTGTTTCGACCTCTTGAAGTGTTCATAAATAGGAAAACCATATATTATATTCTTTAGATAATGATTAGTCATGAAATTTATCAAACAATGATATAACACCAAGGACCTGTCTCAGGCCTGTGCTGCATCCTTTTTAATAAAGTAGCTCCAAAGATTCATTAGTGTTGTCATATTGGTCGAGTTAGATTAACTTTCAAAAATTATAATAAATAAAGCAGACTTGACACTAAATTCTACTACACATTATTTTTATCTTCCTCTGTTCATGCTTCACTTTTTGCATTAGTAACATAATCCATTGTTTTTTTGTTGGTAACACTGAACAGATCAGTAATATATTGGATAGTCCAGCCTTTTTTTTTTCTGGTTATATTTTCTCAAGGTCCCTGGGTAACATTATGTTTTGGGTTATGTGATAATGCGGTTGTATGTTGGCCTGGTAACCACAAAGTCAGCAGTTTGAGCCCACAAACCACTCCTTGGTAGAAAGATGAGGCTTTCTTCTCCCATAAAGATTCACAGTCCTGGCGGTTCTACCCTCTCCTATAAGGTTTCGGTGAGGGGAACGGGCTCACAGTCAATAAGTATGGTTTTGAGTTTTATATTTTTCTTTGCTGCTAGTTTTCTCAGAAGGAGTTTCCTAAAATGCCAAACTGCACTCGAATCTATTTGGGATCGTGTTCTGCCACCTAGCAGTTTGAACTTTGAGTAGGATTACTGTTTCTTCTGAACAACTGCCCTCTCCGACTTCGTTTTTTTCCGTGAGAGCATCTCCTCTTCACACTTCCCTACGTGCTCCAGCCAAGTCTGAGTCTCTCGCAGCTCTGAGAACAAGCTATGTTCTTACATGCCTTCTCATTGTTCCTGTATGTTTCCTTCTGCCTGGCAGCCTTTCCTGACTTCATGGAGAGAATTGGAAACATACATTGTGTTGGGAGACACTAGGTGCCTGATGACTTTCTGGTGAAAATGCATGTGAAAGGAGAAATATTAGTCACTGGCTTTTCATATATAAGAAATCTGGGAACCTTGGAAGGGATGCCGCATTTCGGTGTTTTTAAGATTCCTTTATTCTTCTTCTTCTTCTTCTTTTTTTTTTTTTTTTGGCATCACGGCTCTCTGGCGATGGGAGTAGGAGGCCCAGCCCCACTGCTGGAATTGAACCTCCGTCCCAGGGGGCCGCGGTCCCGCGCACAACCACTACGCCACCGGGGCTCAGCCCCCTTTTTTATTCTTTTCAAAACAACGTTCACTGTTTTTTTCCTTTGCTTTAAGAAAAACTAATTTAATTTTCAGTCAGTGTAAAATAGTTTGACTCCTTGTAATGCAAGTTGAAACCTAAAAAACAAAACAAAATTGCTCAAATCAGTAGCTTAACAAAAATTAATAACAGGTCCTTCTGTCTCACTGCCATCCAGTTAAGGCTGATTCTTGGCAGTCCTACAGGACAGGACAGGACAGCCCCTGTGGGTTTCTGAGATTGCAACTCTTTACCCGACGAGAAGGCCCCATCTCTCTTCATGGAGCTGCCACTAGTTTTGAGTTGCTGGCCTTGCAGTTAGCAGCCCAATACATAACTACCCTGCCCCCATTACCATTTATTTTCCTAGAAACACCATCTCTGTCATCTCAGTACCTTCAGTCATTCTTTGAGTCTTAGTTTCCCTGGATAGCCTCAAGTTAAACTGTTCTAGATATTCTTTTTTTGTCGGTGTTGTCAATCACCACAATTTACAATCATTTATTTGAGAGGAATTTCCAGTATAGTTGTTAATATCAGTCTGGATCCAGGGCACCTCATTTCCAGTCCTCGGTTTGCCACTGACAGGCTGTAAGCCTGCATGATATTTTGGCTATTGTTTTACCTCTTCATGAACTGCTTTTTTCCTACTACTTCTTCTTCTCAGTCCAGTCAAATGCGGCCCATAGTAGTCATGACTTCATGGTTTCAGAAGAAATGAATGAAAGAATAGATTTACCTCTTTTGCAGCGTCCTCCCCCAGAGGAAGCACAGGCACACAGATAGTGGTGAAGCCTGACAAATTCCAAATCAATGGGGCAGGTGGGATACTGGAGGTTTCTCTTGAATGGTGTAGTTATAGGTGCTAACGAACGCAGTCTCATGGGGTTGATGGAGCTGGAAAACCCAAATCTGCTTGACAGGCAGCAAGCTGAAGATTTCTTACGTCCCTAGAAGTGAAGATCAGAGGACCATGAGACTGAGGCAGGACTGAACGCTTGAACTTTGCCACAGTATCACTTTATATTGTGACTGCAGGACACGCCCCCCAAGAGAGCACCTCTTCCAAATGATAAGCTGCTCTCATCAGATGACCGAATGAGAGATGGCACGACATCAGTGGTTCCTAACCTTCCAAACGCTGCCGCTCTTTAATCTTGTGGTGACCCCTGACCATAAAATTATTTTTGTTGCTACTTCATAACTATAATTCTGTTACTGCTATGAATCAGGTGAAAGGGTTGTTCAACCCACCAAGGGGTTGCGAGCTCCAGCTTGAGAACCACTGATCTATTTCATTCAAAGCTGCTTGTGGGTAAGACCTTCATTTGTGAACTGCAGCACCTGGCAAAGAAGAGCCATAATGACGTTTTGAATGAATGCCTGCATGGATTGACTCAGTACAGTGATTTTAAAGCACTTAACATGCTTTAATACACAAATGTTACGATTGGGGTTCAAAAATCTGTGGAAAAGCTGAATGAACCCACCCCCCGGCAAACTCTTGGAAACCCCTTCGCATTATTAATTGTTGGTGGTTTCTGGCCGCCCGTGGATGTCAACTCAGAACGACCCCACGTGAGGGCATGGAATTGCCCCCGGGTTTTCTCAGTTGTAGCCTTTACAGAAGCAGATTGCCAGGCCGCGCTGGCTGCAGCTGAGCTGGTTGAGGGGTTTGAAGCACCGGCTTTGTGGCTAGAAGTCAGCCAGGTAACCATTGCTGCACTCCCACTCGCTATTATTGAATGACCCTGTTGTGTCAGTAGAAGCCTGGTTCTGGGCCACAGCAGTACTCAGCCTAATCGGATTTCAACGAGAAATGTCGAGAAAACTGTGCATCGGCGCTCGGACAAAGCATTGGAATCCGACCGGACACAAGTGACTAGTGTTTCCATCACTCAGGGCGTTCGTGGGCCTTGTTAGGAAGCGTTGCTTAAATCTTTGTGGCTGTGTCTCAGAGTTTTTGCTATAATGTTCTTAGCTTTTGTGACTTTTTATACTGTTTTTAGATTAAAAAATACCCTGGGTCCTAAGAAAGAGGCTTTATTTATTTTTTTTTTTGAAAAGAAACAGCATGATAAGGAACTGATTAACCCTATTCTCGATATTGTTGATGATAATTTAGCAAACCGTGTTAGAAAACAGTTGAGGAAACACCAACAGCAGACCACATTAGGTTTTTGTTTTGTTTATTTTTTAGAGAAAGTCAGTCGGGTCCTAATGACATAAGGAAAAGAAGGGGAAAACTCCTGAAAAGCTGCGACCAGTTGATTTGATGGAAGCAAATTCACCTTCAAAACAGCTCTCTCTCCACACCTCCTCTCCACATCCGTGTCCACAAATCCAGATCCTCCTCAAGCTTAAGGTACGGGCTATACCTTAGTTACTAACTTTTCAAGGTTGGGTTTCCTGATTTAAATGATATTATTTAATTCTGAACATTTTAACTTTGAAACTTCTGTGTAATGTTTTGTATAAAAAGGCAAGGTTAGGGTACAAACTTGGTGGTGGAGAACGGATTAATCCATTTTCACTTATTTCCTATAGAAAAAATCGGTTTGAAATTCGGCTGCATGGAGATCTGGGCTTGTACTTAAGGCACCCATATAAATGCTGCTCTCTGACATGCAGAGTTACACCTAAGAAATTAGTACAGAAAAGGATTGTTTGATTTGCGAAAACTGTATTATGTGTTGTTTGGGTCTTTTAGGGAAGTCTTAGAATTAGTGGTTTTTATTGTCTTATGTTGAAATGATATGAAAATTATGAAAATATTTTTTTCTTGAAAATTGTGTTGTAATTTAGAAAATGACAAAATGCAGGAATGTAAGCCTGCTGATGAAATTAGAAAAGTAGCTGCTTTAGTGTGGAGTTTTGTCTGAATTTTCTCTGTGCCTTTCAGCTGGGGGGGCGGGTAAGAACATTTTACTCTTTCAGCTGTCCCCTTATAATCTCTATCTCAAACCATCCTACAGAACATTTGGAATTTTGCTTTTACACTGTAGAAGAGACCTCCTGATGAGAATCTTAATTCATTGATATAGTGGCTATAACATGGAGTTGATATTTCCATCTGTATCATTAAATTTGTCACAAAAAGCACACACATTTGAACAGCACTAAATTACTTGAACTTATTCATAGTCACTGTTGTGACAGTTGTGTCAAACCATTTTTCCACTAGAGAGAATACTATGGAACTTTTGCATTTACCCCAGAGAGTAAAAGGTATCTATTCCTAAACACAATATATGAGTACTTATATACATATATGAATATGCATATGAGGACTTGTATACATATATGACTATATTTGCATAATACATCATAAAATTATATGAGACATTTAATTTTTTTTCATAGAAACTGAAAGTTTTATCATTTTATCGTGGCCTCTCCTATCCTCCCAGTCAATCCAAATGGAAACAAAGAAACATTGGATGAAGACGCAGAACCATATGTCAAATCTTAATGAATGTTCCACTTACATTTCCATTCTATTGTTCTTCTAAGTAGTTATTTTCACATTAGGTTAAGCTTTATTTTTCTATATGATGTGTATCACTTTAAAAATAAACCACATGAAATTTGAAGCGGTATCACTTTGACAATTTACATTACATCACAAACTGGATTTTATGCCAAATCTGATCTATACAAGCTGTAACTCTGTTCAGCCAGTATTTGGTCTAGTTTGAATTTAATACCCAACTGGCTTAAATCTGACAGACTTAATTTTATTAATTCAAGGAGGTTTGCTCTGTTCTCCATATGTTCCAGGAATGATCATGGTTCATTGAGAAGACCAAAGGGAAGATTGCTGAATAAACCTTTATTAAAGTCGTGAAGGGAAGGGCCACAGTGACAGGAACGGATACATTAAATGTTACAGATTTTGTACTGATAAGAACATTGAGTGGAAACATTTTTACACTCTTTGCAAGCTATTATTGTTTAAACAGCGTGGTATAATTATAAGAAAGTGTGTTGCTCTCTTTTGTACTTCAAACTGTAAAGAAAAAAGAATCCATGGATTGGTTTGAATTATCTGAATATCTTACATATGGCAAAGTGCAGATTAATTACATAATGGCTGAGCTATTCCATTGGTTTAAATTTTATAGCTTTTCTCCCCACATAGGTCTGTTTTAACAGCCAGAAATAGCCCTTAAGATGCAAATCTTATTTGTTTATTAAAAATAGTTTTTACTGGCTTGCTCTATATCTACCACCCACCCATCTGTTGGATTGACAGTGTTGCCATGACTCTGGTATTTCAAATGTCAACAAAGTCACCCATGATAGACAAGTTTCAGCAGAGCTTCCAGACTAAGAAGGATTGTGAGGAAAGGCTTGTCAACCTACTTCCTTCTTGCACTAGTCAGTGCAAATCGTATGGATCAGAACAGGTCACTGTTCAATTCACTTGCTTTAGACATATCAGGAGAAGGGATCAGGTGCTACAGGTTGACATCCTATTAGGTAAAGTAGAGGTCCTGTGAGGATAAGGGAGACCCTTGGTGGGATGAATTGGCACCGTAGTGGCAGCGAGACTTGGCCATGCTGCCGATGGTAAGAATGGCACCAGATTGGGCAGCATTTCCCACCACTGGACACAGGGTTGCCATGAGTCAGGAGCAGTTTAGAGCAAGAGATAGTACAGGTGCTTCTGTAGGTAGCAGTCAACAAGAAGACAGTCCTTGCAGATTAGATGTTAGTAGGTGATGTAGAGGGACCTACAGTCGCTGTGGACTGGAGAGGGAGGTGCTAAGGTGGCATGCAAGGATGGTGAGCCTTGGTCTCAATTAATGTGGACATGTTATGAGGACAGACCAATGTCTGGAGAAGGACATCATGCTTGCTAGAGAAGAGGGACTGTCAAAAAGAGCATCCCCTTCACCAGATGAATTGACATGGTGGCTGCAACAATGGGGCTCAGACATAGGAATGACTGTGAAGATGGCACATCGCAGGTGATGTTTTGTATTGCTCATAGGGTCACTGTGAGTTGGAAGCAACTGGAAGCACCTAACATCACCAAGGGGTTGATATAGGAAAGGACCCCATTCTGTACTGGAGGCCGGGACGTTAGAAGAAGTGATCCACAAACCAAGGATTGCTGTCTGGTTGGAGAACTTTGCTGGAGGGTGAAGGCAGGGTGTTCCTGACTGGGGGTGGGGTGGGGGTGGGGCATGATAAAGCATGGAAAACCAGAGAGCACAGCATAATAAGACCAGCTTACATTTCTCTGGTACATCATATATGCCAGGTTCTTTCCTATGTGTTTTGCATGCAAACACTCATGTCATCACAGCAGCATTGTTATTGTCACCACCCCCATTTTGCACGTGTGGAGATTGAGGGTCAGGAGATTGAAGTACCTGACTAAGTCTACCCAGTTAATGTCAATCCTGCGGTACCCCTCCTTCTGTTTGAGAGCGCCAAATCCTAACCACTAGACCACTAGGGACCCCCTTCTGTTTGAATGACTACCTCTTGCTCAAAGTATGGGTTCCTCATGAATAGAATAAAGAGTTCTAGACACACCTTTCTTCCCCAGGGTTGTTATTGCTTGTGTGATTCACAAGCATTTGAGTCCCTCTGATCCCAAACAACTATTTTCTCTTTTTGGTGTACTAAGATGCCAACAGTAGGCACAGTTTCTTTGCCAGGTAAGAAAGGAAGCTATGGGTTCATCATGACTCAGTATCAACTCAAAGGCAGTGATGCAGTTGGGCTGGAAGGATGAGGGAAGCATATTCTATCCTGAAAGCTAGCCAATGACTGTCTTTGCTGTTGTTCTTAGCTGGCCTGTCAAGGTCTCGGGGATTGACATCATGTTTGCCTGCTACAGCTCGTCCCCAGCATGGTGTCTGGCACAGAGTAGGTAATTCATATGGATTTATTGATTGATTCGATAGATGATTGATTTTTATTTTGTGAAAGATCTCTGGTGCTTCAACAGTTCATTTGTTTAGCAGCCAGCCAGTGTTTGGTAGTTCAAATTTACCCAGTGGTCCCTGCCGAGAAAGACCTGGTGATCAACTTTTGTCAAGCTGACAGCCTAGAGAACTCTTTGGACCATTTCTGCCCTGCCTGCGGTCATGATGAGTCAAAGATGGACTGGATGATCCAACAAGAGCTTAACAAGGGGCAGCTATAACACATCACACAAAAGTAAAATTGTCTTAAACATGATCCACAAGCTGTTACACATTTGATGTATTAGAGAAACAGTTTTAAAAATTAGACTTTCCCATATAGTCATAGTGGAGTAATAGCAAGTAAAGTGGAGTTTAAGTGCACAGACTTGAAAACATTGGGATTTCTATCAATCCTGGTAAATTAAAAAAACTGACTGCTATAAAGTCAATGACAAGCCATGGCAACTCTTTAAAGCAGACTGCAATTCTTTATGAGAGTAGAAAGCCCTGTCTCTGTCCACAAGCAGCGCCTCGGGGTTTTGAACTGCTGGCCTTTTGGAGCAGTCCAATGCTTAATCATTACTCCATCAGGTCTCCTATATGAAACAAGACTCTCATTCATTGAGTTGATGCCGATTAGGTATCTACAATTTTTCTGAAGAATGGCTGACACAACTATGTGGTTTTTCTAAGAGAAAATTAGTGTTTCTGCTCATTGCAGAGAAAGAGATATCACTGTGGTCAGTAAGGTGGGCAGCTTTTTGCATTTATTAAGATAAAGCTAACTTCTGACAGGGCGATCTGTTCATCTTTATCTTTCAAATGAGTACACTAGGTTAGAAAAACCATTTCTGGAATCTGTTTCCCAGCCTTTTCTTTGAGCCTAACATTCCCTTTTTTTTGGGGGGGGGGTATCACTGCCCTCTGGTGCCCGTGGGAGCTACCCAGTCTTGCTGCTGCTCGATTTGAACCACCATGTCAGTGGGCCGCAGTCCCACACTCAACCTCTATGCCACCAGGGCTCAGTCTGAGCCTAACATTCCATTTTGGGGTTTTACTCCATCTCTGTAAACGTGACACAGCGTAAAGAAGTAATAGTGTCATTTATTCCTTGCCTTTTATTATTATATTTCAGACTTTTTCTGAGTGGTATAAATGTGAGTTTAAAAAGTATTGCTAAGAAGCCTAGAAACCATTATGAAATAAAAATATTCAAACATGAAGGTTTAAGACTATCTTGACCCAAGCCTGTACACTTCTGAAGGCAGTATTCCCATTTCTGATGATGAATTCTGTGCTCCCTGATTTAGCACTGCATAAAAACAACAACTTTGGCACCCTTGAGGTACTCACATTTTATTCCTCAAAATGCTTGTTGAGCTATGGGGACAAAAATAATTGCAAAGGATAATATCAGGGCTGTAGGAAGGATGGGGTGAAGTTTCCAAATAAAATTCTCATAGCTCCACCCTGGCTACCTTTAAAGTCTGACCAGATGCATTGCAGGCCCAGGACATCTTTCCTGCTCTTTGTCTCACAAAAGCACTTTCAATTGTCTTTCAACAGCACCATAATAAGCCTCCATGATTTCCCCCTGTCCTTTGAGATCACTCCCCCCTCCCCCCAACAGGTGCCATCACTTTGTAAGAGGATCTCTGCCTGGAATGACCCTGGCTTACCACAACCCCACAGAAGCCACTGTTTCTATTGGATGTGGCTCTCTGGCTCATAGTGGTAAATCCAAGACTTATCCTGGTTATGAGTTGCTCCATAAACTTGTCTTCAGTAGTTGAATCTGGCTTTAAAAACCAATGGAGGGCTGAGCCCCGGTGGCATAAGTGGTTGAGTGCGGGACTGCAGCCCACAGGCTTGGTGGTTCAAATCCAGTGGTGGCTCTCAGGAGCAGCACTGGGTAGCTCCCACGACCAGCAGAGGCAGTGATGCCCACACACACACAAAAGAAAACAGCAATGGAAATATTACTCTTTGAGTCAGCTGCTCAGTCCACACTTTCTCTCCCATCAAGCAGAAAACTGGCTGAAGCCAAGGTGTTCTCTTAAAATGGAAAACACTGCCTCACGTGAGAATTCACCTTCCATGGCTATTACATCAGTGGTGGTTCTTCAAGTTTCTTCCTCCAATTCCAAGATTCCAGCCACAGTATCTTCACTCAACGAGGGTGATGATCATGGCTCTCGTGGCTCATTTTGAGGTCTCCATCAACTTTCCTTAAACACTTAAACCACCTAAACAAACTTTTGTTTTATGTCGAATGGCATGCCTGTACTCATTGGGGAAAGCTTCAATAATTTGGGAAGATGTTCACTTGAGTTTTGTTAGAAATTTGTCATTATCCCTGATCTAAAAAACATTTTCCCCCTAGGTACAAAATGTCTCCTTTTGTTGTAGCCACCATAATAAAGTGAGTGCAATTATATTTAGCCTTTAAATGTAAGTGTCATAATCTATCAATCACACAAATAAGAATAATTTTAGGTTGATATCGGTGAAGAGGAATTTCAGATCGCCCAATGGAAGTCAACCGAATTCTTCCATCAGTAGTTGACTACAGATCTCAGAACAGGGATTTCTATACTTTGGACTCAGGTTACATATCATAAATCAGATTTCCTCTAATCCTTTTAAGTGTCAAGCAATTTTGTGAAAATAAGCCAAATGTTTCCCTTTTTGACATTATAGTATGTGACTTCAGACAAACATGGAAGGATATAGATAGGAAAGAATTTTTCATTAAAGAAAATAATAAAGAAACTAACATATAATATCTCATAAATTTATTTCCCTTTACAAAGTAGAATGCAGCCAAAGAGTAAGGCATAAAGGTCTGTTCACAAATAATAGGAAACATATTGGCCAAGGAAAAAGAAAGAATGTTTTTATCTCTTCATAATAAAAATTAACACTCAAGGCAGCACCATAAAAGTCAGGATGCACTCATCAGCAAGATTGTGAATTTTATTAAATTGAAAAAAAGAAAACTACACACACACACACACACACACATTTCCAGGCAACGTTATTCACAAAGAAGCCATGGACATGCATATGATAAAATAACTTCACATATAAATTTTATTAAAAATTATTATCTAGTAAGATATTTATGCTCATGATTTTGAATTAAAATCTAGAATTTAGCATTATATTAAGTTGCAAACCTACTCAAGCCTACAAATGGTCTGTCTATTGGGTTATAAACACATAAGTCTACATATGCATGCCTAAATGCTCTCTGAGTATGACTTTTTTGTTTGTTTTTTTCTTTAGTTGGATTAACATATTTTGGAAGGAACATAGTAACATCAGACCATTATCAAAATTCTATTACACGCTTCACTGTCAGAAATTGAAATGTTAAAAATATTTGATTTTATCTCATTAAAATAATGCACCATTAAGAAAGCTACAAATAGACCAAGAAAAGTTTTGGCTTCTTTTTTTTGAGTGTGTGTCCAATCCCAGAATAGAAAGGCCAGTGTTTGAATATCCTGGACAAAGTAACATAGCTCTTATATTTTCCAACCAAAAGGTTGTTGAGGGAGTAAATATGCATTTGGACTACAGAAATCAATTTATTTTTTTAAACTTTGACAAGGGCTTTGGCAATGTTCCAAGCTCAAGACTGATAAAAATCAAAACAAAATCGAGTTGCCATTGGGTACTGTTTACTGACTATAAAGAACCCAATAAAAGATGAATAAAAGGTAGAGCTAATGGAGAATTTCTGTGTGCAAATACTACCTTGGATATCTTATAAACCTTGTGGGTTTATAAATAACTGATATGTAAGAGTTTGGAACACAATTTTTTGTGAAAGGGTATAAATTTGAATGAAGACAAATGTGCTAAGCAAAAAGCCATTTACCCAAAACTGAAATCCTACTTACCCTGTGAATCAGAGCATCAATAACTTTACATTAGACCAGCATTGTAAATAAATGAGCATATATCTTAAAAAAACATTGACATTCCTTCTTATCTTTCTTTCCTCCACTTATCCTGGTGTTGTCTCCCAGTCCAGTTGTGAGGATTGTTTTCTGATTCATACTTACAGCTGCAATGCTTCAAGTTCTCCTTGTTCACAACAGGCAAGGTTGTGTCACCTGCATGTTCCAGGTTCTTCAGAAGCCTTCCTTCAATCTTAATACAGAATCGTCCTTCATATAAGCCAGCTTTTCTTTTGATTTGCTCAGCATACTGGTTGAATAAATATGGCAAGATCATACAACTCTGATGTATACCTTTCTCATTTTTAAGCCATGCAATACACCTTTATTCTGTTAGACCAACTCTTCCTTGATCTGTGTACAAGTTCTGAAGGAAAACAACCAAGCGTTCTGAAATTTCCATTCTTCCCAAGTATATCCACAGTCTGTTATCATTCACACTGGGTTAACAGTAACATCTTGATAAATGGAGAAAAAATTGAAGTTGTCAAAAATTTACTCTTCCTTGGATTCACAGTCAATGCTCATGAAAACAAGAGTTGAGCCATCCACTGATGTATTGCATTAGATATATATGTTACACAAAAAGTCTTTAAAGTGTTAAAAAGCACTTTGGGACTGAGATGTGCCTGACTCAGGCTATGGTATTTTTAACCACTTCATAAGCTTGTGAAAGTTGGACATTGACTTAGGAAGATTGAAGAAAACACGATGCATTTGAACTATTGGGTTGGTGAAGAAGATGAAAGGACCAAAGAGTGCCTAAAGGACAAACCAATCCGTTTTGGAAGAAGTACAGCCAGAATGATCCTTAAAGGCAAGGGCAGCGGGACTTCATCTAAAACCTTTGGACGTTGTCAGGAAAGACCAGTCACTGGAAAAGGGCATCATGCGGTGTGAAACAGAGGGGCACTGTCAAAGAGAAAAGCCCCGGATGAAACAGATTATCAGAATGGCAGTAACAATTGGTCCAGTGTGGGAACTGGACCGGGCCGTGGTTATCGCTGTTGTACACTGGGCTGCTATGAGTCAGAACTGATTTGGTACACATCTCACAATCACATCTTCACTTTTCTCCCACCCTGTGACCAGCTGCAGAGAGACTTTCTTCTTTCTCCATCCCCATGATCCTTCCTAAACACCTAGTACAGTGTACCCTAATTTAATGTTTCCAAAGACATGTATTCTTGGAGGTAAGGGAGAGTGTATGATTCGTTTGTGTGTGTGTGTATCTCACTGCCAGGGGGTTGATGCTGATGCATAGTGACCCTGTAGGAGAGGGTAGAACCACTTTTGTGAGTTTCTGAGACAGTAATTTTTTAGGGGAGTTGAAAGCCTCATCTTTCTCCCTCAGAGGCTTTGAGCTGCTGGCCTTGTGGTTAGTAGCCCCACGTGGAACCACCATGTCACCAGGACTCTTCCTTGTATAATCTAGAGAACATAAAACAGAAAAAGTTTGTTAAATGGATTAAGAAAAAGAAACCAAACAACTATATCCCTTTTAAAAGAGAACTTGGTGCTATGGAGTTGGGTGGGGGTTAGGGGGTGGGGGTGCTGTTAGTGGTTCAGATCCACCAGCTATTCCAAGAGAGAAAAATCAAGCTGTCTACTTACATAAAAATGTACAGCCTGGGAAATCCTTTGTACCTGAATCAACTTGATGGCAAGGGATGGTTTGGGGTTCTTCTCATCCATTTTCAAGGTGCCCAATGGAGTAGTGTTAAATGTACTATGCTGATAACATCAAGCTCAGAGGCAGCGACCCAGAAGCCCCTCTGAGAGACACAGGTGTGGCAGTCTGCTTTGGTAAAGATTTACCACCTTGAAAAAATGGAGACATTTCACCCTGTCTACTCAGTCACAGCGTTGCTGTGAGTTGGATTTTATTGGAAGGCTAATTTTGGTTTGAGGGTTTCATAATCCTCAATGTTCCAGGCAATATTTATTTATGATGAAATGGTACTTTTCCTGACAGCACAATTTATAAAATAATTTTGTTCTTTTTTTTTTCTTCTTGTTTTATATTTCAGCAGTAAAACATACTCCAGTTGATTTTAAAAGTCTATGGGACTCTCCTGTGACAAAGTGTTAAAGGTGACAGAATGAGTAAGAGTCCTCCCTCTCTTCCTTATAGTATTCTGGCAGCCAGCCAGAAGTTGGGTCAGAGGGGGGAATGGGGGAGTCACTGGAGTGTTATTGAGAGAGAAACCCTGTGGTGGTTGTACCTTCTCTGAGGATCCACTGCACAAGAGCAAGAGAAGGAAGGAAACTGGAGAAGTCAGTAACTGTGAAGGCTTTGAGATTTTTGACTCACAAGTTAATCAGCCTGCTACAGTATCACAGGTTCTAGTAGAAGACAGGATGATCTTGGAGTCAGAGACCAACGATGTATTGCTTACAACAATGCAATCTGCCTGAGTTTCTTATTTCTAAGTCCCGTATACTTGAGGCCAGGACAGACCTAGGTGAACTGAGCAAATGCACTGGTTTGTGTCACAGATGCTGTTGTAGTTGTTACTGTCAGACCCATTCAGATTCACAGCAACTGTGAACCCTCAAACGAGTAATCTTCTTAAGGGCCTACAGGGAACCTGCCTAAACATGGCGCTGGAGGGAAACAGTATCTTTATTTTGCTCTCTCTCCGTACCTCACTCACTGCCAGTGAGTCAGTTATGATTCATTGCAGGCCTGTAGGCAAACATCTTGGAATAAGTAGCCCAGGACAGAAGCTGCCACGGACTTGGAGAATTGCTGCAACAAAAGGCCTCTCTGTCACAGGAGAAACGGAGAGGGGTTCAAATTGTTCAGTTCCTGTATCTAGAAGGAAGATCTTTGCCTCAAACATCTTGTCCTTGGTCACTAATGTATAGAGGCGGCAACAGAGGTCACTGCAATGAGTGGGGAATGGATGGAATCTTGAGACAGTGACCCTCAAAGGGTTTTCCATACACTAGCATTGACTCCGTGGACCCAGATAACATAAAGAGCCCCTTCAATTGCCTGGAAGCAGAGGTGGATGGATACTAATTATACATGGGGAATCCCTGTGGAATTTATTATGCACCTCCTTTTGTTTACATCATACTCTAACTCACTGTGTCAGATCAGGAGAAGCATGTTATATATAATACAGAATATAAATCAGAAAGCTGTATGGTAGATAATTCTAGTATCTGTATAACTCAGACAAGTAGACTCAAAGTTCTTGAACCAAATGCACCAGCAACACCTGGGAACATGTTAGAAATATGAATTCTCAGAACTTTCCTGTGAGCTTCTGAAGCAGAAACTGGAGGCAAAAGCCAGCAAACTATGGAAACAGATCATTCCGTGCATTTGGTGTTCACTAAAGTTTGAGATCTGCTGAAAGCAACTGCTCACTCTATTGAAGCGTTCTAAAGTGATGATTCAGGGCAGCAATTATCTGAAAAGCACAATACGGTGATATAGCCACTAATGAGTAAAATCCCACTACCACCTCACGGGTTTTTGTGTATTTAATTCTTTTGTCAATTGATGGTGAGTAGAAGGCACTGACTGTGATTTGAATTCCTTGTTTTGAGAAGTTCATCTGTATAGGTCTAACCCCACAGAAAAAAATGTTTAACAGTGTTTGACATTGAGGCTGCCAATCAAAACCTCCAGGCAATGTCAAAAGGTGATGTAAAAGGTGTGAAGATTACAAAAGCTGGTGCCAATGTGAAGGCAAGATTTTTCTGTCAGTCCAATGGGCTTTCTGTTAGCCACTGATTGTGGAATGGAAGGACCAGGTTACTCAATCGAACCCCACAATAAAACTGATATCCAAAATATTTGAAGCTCTGCATAAAGTTTGCAGCAGTTTCTTCCTCCACAGAGGGGAGCTGAGTCCTTCCTTGTTGTCTGTTCTCAGTTTGGAGACTTTTCTGAAACTCGCTCACTTTGGGGGACCCTGATGGACTGTGAAATACCCACGACATATTTTCCAGCCTCCCAGCTGCGCACAGGTCACATGGCACAACAAAGTCACCAACAATGGGTGAGTCGCTGTGTGTTGGAACCAACTCATGGCACCCAATAACAGTAACACAACGACACATGACGTAGAGTGCTACTTTTTAATATCACACCCAGGAGGCATAAATCACAGATCCCCTCGGTCATATGGGAAACGACACACCTCAGAGTTGGTGATGATGATGATGAGTGAAAGACACTGGATACTTATCCACATGAAAGAGAAAAGTGTAGAGTGTTTGTGTGTGTGTGTGTGTGTGTGTGTGTGTGTGAGCCATTGGTGGGAAATATTGTGGAAAGGACCATTTTAAGAGCCAAGGGGGAATTCATTGAACAGAGTTAGGTCCTAAATAGCTGATGATATTGATCTTTACAATCTTTACAATTACATTGTAATCTTACAATGTAAGAAAAATATGTCATGAGTGATTCATATTCTTTTGCTCACTGCAATCTTTTTAAAGTGCTGACGAAATAATCTGGAATGAAGCAATTTATCAGAGAGAGATATTTATTATGTGAGATAGCATCCTGGTTGAAACAGAGGGAACAATACTTAGGTGGAGCAGAAGAGGACATTCAGAGAATTGAGTTTGCTGCTTTTGCATTCAGAGTTTCCTATTTATTGTCAAGCTGGACATATTTAAAGAGTGTCATTCTGAGAATTCCAAATCACTAAGCTGATTCTGTCTAGAAATGTTTTGATGCTGACCAGATATCATTTCTATGTGGTCATTCATGTCCAGGCATAGACCTGACCTTCGGAGTTTAGAAAGGCAGACCCAACTTACACACCTCTAATAAATTTATCTGAATTATTTAGCAAGAGATATTTGCATGGATATTTACTTAAACCTTAGAAGGCTACTTAAAATGGCAATGTCTCAGTTTCTTCTGTAGTAAACCAGGAGTTATAATATCCTAGTTGTTGTAAGGCTGATATGAGGTAAAAATATTCATGTTAAATATTCTATACAAGTTATTATTCTCATTTTTCTTCTAACATACTATGGCCAACTCCATAATGGGATCTTCCGTGAAGCAGTTGTGCAGTTGTGGGAAAAACAGAGAACCGCCTCCTTAATCTGATCCAATCGAGGGAGGTTTCTTTGGGGTGTGGCTTGCCCTCAGCATAGATTGACAGTGTGTGTGGGGAAGCAAGCTCTCTCCTCTTGCTGGAGCTGAACCTTGCATCTGACTCATGGATTTCCTGTTACATCTTCTGCATGGCCCCAGGAGTCATCATCAGACTACATTCATTTGGCCAACTTCAGATTCATTCAGCTCTGCTTCCACCGGTCTGTGGTCTACCTCTTTCATCTTCCTATTTCCTGTCCATCAGCCCCTGCAGCTTCATGAGTCAGAGGAATGTTTCTGACCCATGAACTTGAACCAGACTAGGTTTCCCCAGTTCTACAAGTACCGAGGACCCTTTCTTGATATCATTCTCTTTCTATGTATGTACACACATACAAGTATCACTGATCTTCCGTCTCCAGAGAACTCAGCCTAACACATACTGTATTTACTTGAGTATAAGCTGAGTTTTTTCAGCAGTTTTTTTGGTGGTAAAATTAGGTTCCTGAGTTTATACTTGAGTACATACGGTAATCTTGTTGGGACTGTATGGACATGTTCTCACATGCTGGCTTCTTATTCCAGAATCCTGTTAGACCTAACGGGTTTTGAGAAACGTCTCACCTGTCAACAGGCTTGAGCTGCAGATCCTAAGAGGATCTGGAGTGAGGATATTTGCTTGACAAAGAGAGGCCAATTCAAGGAAGGTCAGTTCCAAAGTGAACTGCATCTAGAGCTGCCCATCCCTGTCCTCTCACCAGGAAGTCCCTGATGGTGGAGAATTGTTAACTCAAGCTTTTGATGATTTCAACCTGCAGGTCTCATGCCTTCCATAGGAGGAACCTGTGTGTGCCCAATGAATGAAACAAATATTGAGGACCAAGTAAGGGAGCAACGGCAGCACATACCTCCTCTGTTCTCTCTCTTTCAGAAATACATGCTGAAAATATCTAGCAACTTGTAAAATACAGACAAAATATTTTTGCTCAAGCTTTCTTTTTGCTCTATTTAGAAAGGTGTAGCCTATCAGACTGATCCAAAATAGAATACTATAGTATACTAAAGGATGTTTCCTGCAGGTCCAGCAACCCATAACTATAGCATCACATGCATTTTGATTATGTCTTTCTGTATTGCAACATATTTAAGATGGTTGGCTGGGCTGGGGGTTCAAGCCCAGGGGAGGTATGGACCTAGAAAACATGCAGAGCAGACAAGACTTTCAAGAAGTTTGCTCTGCTCAGAAGAGAACTTGCTATCAATTGCTCCTTGTTGAATATCTTTATATACAATTGAGATTTTAATAGGTTCTGGATCTTCTATATTCAAGAAACAGTATTCAGGAAGTGCATGTATTACATCCTCAACTCTATTTTTACATAGGCTCTCTCTCAATCAGCATGCATAACTTTCAGTACAATAATCAAGCTTCCCACTCAAGTATTTCAGCACCATAAATGGTTTGTATAGCCCTATGGGTCACCAACTCTTAATTTACTGAAATCCCGAGTACATTTAATAATTGCTGGACACTCAAAGCCAAAGCTAGTCATCATTGGTTATTTACTTCTCTTTTCTTCTACAGCAAGGGAGAAAGCCAAATTCCCATAGTTATCCTAACCCTCCCTTTTCCAAATGGAGAGAAAGTTTCTGCCAAAGCAGATTTTGTGTAGCTCTCCCTGCTTTGGAGCTGCCAGCTTTGCTAAGTACAGAATCAGAACTAATACATCATCCTTGAACTTTACATTTCTGATGTGCCCCAACACTTGGAAGAGCCTGGAATTCAGAGGGATAAGGAAGCGGCTGATTCTACATCTTTAATGATAGATGCTTTATGTTCAATTTCCCCTTGCTGTACAAAACACATCACTGGCATCTGTCCATGTGAAACACAAATGGGAGAAGCCGAGGGTGGTCTTCCCTTTGCCCCAGTGGTATGAAGGAAATGCAGGCACATATATCTTGAGAGCAGCCTGCAGTTCAAACAAAAGAGGACAGTAGCTTATTCTCAAATTTTAAACTGGTGATAGAGGAAACAGGGTGACATTCTGAAGATCAAACAGAATGAGATGCCTGAAGCACGAGACCATCAAGCGAGCACCTACGTGGCGCAGTTCCCATTTCCAGCATATCTACCCTCCCACACAGGAGTTTCTTCTCTTAGTTCATGAGTGGAGCTTTGACATTTTGCGTTCTAATCAGAACACCCAACATTTCCTAGGTTGAGTGAAACTATAGCTGTGACTGTGTTTACTGAATATTAGTGTATGAATGAAGAGGGGTCAGGGTGGAGCAAGCAAAAACCAGGAGATATTTTGCTTTTGGAAACTTCTTTCAAGTAGTTCAGCTAGATAGACGTTCAAGAAGAAAGAGTCTTATTAAGACCATAGAGATGTTAATAATTTAGGTGCAAAGGGTGTTTTAGGATATCTCTCATGTCTGTTAAAAATATTCCAAGTAATTGAGGAGCAAAGGTTATCTCTCTGTTATATTAAAGAAGCTTCTGGCTGAGCCCTGGTGGTGTAGTGGTTGTATGTGGAACTGCGGCCACAGAGTTGGAGGTTTGAATCCAGCAGCAGCTCTCCAGGAGCAAGGCTGGGCTTCCTACTCCCACCAGGACAGTGATGCCACACACACACACACACACACACACACACACACACAAAGAAGCTTCTATCAGTTTGTTAACACCACTCTGAGTTAGGTGGGCCACCCAGAGGTAAGACCCTCCAATTATTTCATGGCTATAGAAAACTCTCCTGAGATGAGAGAAAGAGACCAGGCATGTGTTAGTGGTATCTTCCTGGGATCCGACAACAAAAGCAGTTGTTTTCCAGTAGTCAATAATGACAGCATATATCATTCCAATGTTGGAGAATACTGGTTTACTTAAATGTAGTCTGATTATAGTTAGTCTCTGGATTCTATTCTTGTAAGCAATAGAGAAGAAATCAATGCTTTGAATCACAACGATTCCTTTATTTCCCACGTTTACCCTGTGACCCATCTCTACAGAAGAAAATCCAAACGTTTGCATGGTGTCTCATATAATAAGACATTTACTTCTCTGTAGATGCCCTTTGTTAGTCAATGCTTGGGAGCTTGACTACATGGTGTGAATCCTGCTTGAACCACTAATTAAATATAGTATAATCTTTGACCATTAGTCTAAATTCTCTACATAACAAAATACTGTCCATCCTGGGCCATCCTCACAATTGTTACATTTGAGCTCACGCTTGCAGTCACCTGGCCAGTCTATTCCAGGGAGGGTTGTCCTCTTGTCTCTGTTTTTCTACTTTCCCAATCATGATGTTCCTTTCCAGGGACTGGTCTTTCCTGATAACATCTCCAAAGTTTATGAGATGAAGTTTCACCTACCTCGCTTGTAAAGAACATTCCAGTGTTATTTTGTCCTAGACAGATTTGTTTGTTCTTCTAGGAGTTCATGGTACCTTCTTAATTCTTTACCAGCACCATAACTGAAATATAAGGAGTCACATATAGATTCTTTGTCTATCTTTCACATGTATATGAGGTCATTGAAAATGCTACCTTCATCCTCAGAGTGCCATCTTCACTCTTTAACATTTTAAATAGGCCATATGCAAGAGATGTTGTCCAGAGCAATATGCCAATTGATTTCTTGACTGCTGCTTCTATACGTGTTGATTGTGGATCCAAGTAAATTGAAACCCATGGAAATTTTAATATCTTTTCCAATTGTCATGATATTCTCTAGTGATCCAGTCCCGACACATTTTTGAGAGGGTTTTATTTTCTTTACATTGAATTGCATTACATACAGAAGACTGTGCCCTTTCATCTTCATCAGCAAGTACCCCTAAGTCCTCCTCACTTTCAGCAAGCCAACTTATCTTCCTCTGCTCCTGATGCTGCATTCCTGCCCATTGAGCCCAGTTTTCTTGTTTGTTCTGTACACAGATTGAATAGGTATGATGGAAAGATACAAACCCGATGCCAATCCTGCAGTGTTGTCTTCTTCCCTTGCTCCAAGTATGGGTTCCTTATGAGCAGAATAATGAGTTCTAGACGCTTCTTTCTTCCCCATGATTTACATTGCTTGTGTGATTCACACAGGTGAGTTCCTCTGCAAAACCAATAAAACATACTATAAATCATCATCCTCCTATTTTCTGCTTTCAGCCAAGATCCATCTGATGTCAAAAATAGTATTCCAAGTTCCATGTCCTTTTCTAGGTCCAGCTTGAATTTCTGCAGCTCCCTGTCCATGTGCTTCTATTCAGCAAAATTTCATTTGTGTGTGATCTTAATTACATTGTTCTATCATTTCTGCTGTCCGGTCATTTTTAGTTTGGGGAGACTCACAGATATGGATCCACAAATATGGACACAGATAACCCCAGTTCTCACTGTAAAGGTCGTCTGGGAGAAGTAGAGTGAATGCATAGACCTGTTACTTTATCATCAAGAAAATGGAAAAGAAAAGTCCTAGTGAACTTGATTTTGAAATGTGTTCTATTTTCTCTTTTACCTCACTTTATGACCTAAATTTTTCTTTAGTTCTCCTGCTGTCAGCTATTTTTCAATTTTCTTTTGCAAGATGTATGTCTCTAAAAGCCTGAGAATAGAATAGTTCCATGAAGTTTTATCTCAATCTTATAATTTTGCTTTTATGTGTGTTGTAAACACAGCTGTAAATCTATCATTTGGGGTGTTTTTTTCCCATCTCTGTGTCCATTTGATAATTAAACCCAAGGAACACGACAGAAGAATTAATCAGAGAGAAAAAAGATTCTCTGCTGGTGATGTCACTTGTTCAATAGGGGGCCGCTAGCTACACAGCAGCGTGAAACCAACAGTCACTTTGTGGCAGGGGGTAGGGGGGTAGGGAATGAGACTTTCCCTTTTATGATGATTTATAGTTGTGAAACCTTCAGGAGCCCTTCTAGCTGTCCTACAGGATTGCTGTGAATCAGAATGGACTATGTGTTGAGAATCAGCTGTGCATCTGTGTTTTTAATATTAACTTTTAAGAGACATATGTTAACCTAGTTTTACCAATCTTGAGATAATCTGGGGGAAGTTTAGAAATGTTTGCAAAGACATTGTCCTTGGAATCCGTAGGTTAAGAAAGGATTCTTGGTGTCATGGTGTCAGCCATGTTAACTCTAGTTAACTGATGTCCTGATTTACATGACATATTTTGTGATCTGCCTTGGGTTCTCAGGTATTGTTTTCCCCTTAGAAGAATGAAAACAAAACCACAAAAGACTTCAAGTGCTTAGCTTCCCTGTTTCTCTCCCTCTGCTTTTTGAAGAACAACATTGGCGGAATGCTGCACGTCTTTTCATAAAGAAAAGAAGAGTGTTTGCTCCAATCCAGTAACTGAAGCAAGCAGTAGGCACTTGGAAGCAGAGTAAAAAAATAATTATAATTGCGAGTGCAGCTTCTGTCAGACACCTATCTTTAAATTGCCTCCTGCCAATTGACGGCTGTGGCCCTGTCACCCTAGCCAGCCCCATTCAGTCTCATTCACACTCCTTCTAATTGGCAGGCTCCCACTCTGGGCACCTCCATGGCCCTTGTAACATTTTTTAGGCAGATAACTTGACACTGAATTTGGCTGCGAGCCTGCTACTGTGGGCTTTCTTTATATCAGGCCTCAGTGGACACATCAGTTCTCTTCCCTTGAAACCCTCGTCTAGATGTTTGCAAATTACACCACAGGGCAGACAGAAGTGACTCTTCTGGTGGGGTTGCTAGCCCCGTCACCCGTTCAAAGGACTATTTGAGTCCCGGGGAAAACAGAGGTGAAAGGTGTTCTCTTTGGACAAGGGACGCCGGGAGACTATCTTCGTATCAGCTTTTCAGGACTGGAGGATGTCTAGAGTGCGTGTGATGTTTGGTTTCCGACCCGGTTGGAGGGGCAGCCTCTGCAAACCTGATAACAGCTTTGTGACCTCTGGTCTGGAAACTGTCCCACTGATTGAAGTCATATAAGTTCAGCTAAATTTGAATGTGTTGTAAATATTTATCTGGCAGCCTGACATACAGTTGTCCCTGAAATTATAGGGCAGACTCTTATCTTTTCTAGCATATAATTTTTGAAGTGCTCTTCTGGGGGGTGTTTCAGGTTATAAATATAAGTGAGTTGCTGTTTTGCATTAAGGTCTTCTCAGGCTTTGAGCCTGATTGAAAGAATAGCGGGTGTCTTCTGGCAATCTTTTTTTCCTGAATATCTGGGTGCCGACATTGAAAATCTGCTTAGACACCCAGCTCAGCAAAAGCATGCATAGTCTGTTCCAGCTAAAGCAATTGATTTCTCCTCCTATTCCAGAGACACTGCCATACAAGACTTTGATCCAATGGCTAGCTTATGTGAGAAAATTGTCAGCATGCAGCATTCGCTCCCAGGGAATCACCGAGTTGGGTAGCAGCCGAACGAGCAGGAGACAGGCTAAGTGCATTGTTGTTTCAAAGGCAGATCTAAGTCCGTCCCACGCTCAAGCCCTGCTGCATATAAAACAGCCAGAGCACAAGGCAGACGGAGACATGCGCCTTCACTTACACCACTCCTCTCCCGTGGACTAGCCCCGGGAGGGGCCCCTGGGGGGTGGGGGTGGGAGGGAGTCAGTGGCAGGCCAGGGAGAAAGATGAGCGACAACAGTGAACATTAGAACTTAGAATTCAATGGGAGGCTAAAGGTGAAAAGATGTAGCCCCTCCCTATTGTGGAGCTGAGTCCATTCTCAACCTTGAAGCTGTTTTGATTGGAATAGTCCTGTAAATGACTTAACACTATCATCATATCCACAGCGTTTTTTTTTCCTAATGAGGGATTACTGCTAACCTCTTTAGGCATTTCCACTTTGATTAAAAGGTACCCTTGGAGAGCTTATCATGCACTCTAAGAAGATCGTTCGCCAGGTGTCCAGTTAATACATATACCAACTTGATGAACCTGTAGACAGTCTCCCACGCTTCTGTAAAAATAGCCTTCACCATGGTGTTGATTGCATGTGCAGTGCTTATAGCTAGCAATCATTTATTAAAGATGTATCATGCATCAAGCTATGCATTGTTCCTGGAGATAAAAAGAGGAATCAATCACAGACCCTGATATCAGATAACTAACAAATCTTGTGGAGGGAGGGAAGGAGGAAGGAAGGAAGGTTTTCCCATTGAACTAAATATGATGTAATTCCAAAAAGTAATATGATGGTGAAATGTGGTTGCAACATGAGCCAGTAGTCATCTCATCAAACGTCTTCACTGAAGTAGGATATTTTAATCTTGTTATAGAGTTAATTTTGTCAAGGATGTGGCTTATTGCTCGAGTGACTAAAATAAGTCTTTTCCATTTAAGGCTTTCTGCTTGCTTTAAGAGTGAATGAAAATGTTTAGTATTTCAGACTTAGAACAGATTCACATCAGCTATGTATAAAGAGAGATTATGGCTGAGGAGGGAGGGCTATTTGACACTTAGGGCTTTCCTTGTCCCTTTCCTGTCCCCCAACATTGTGGTAAGGTATCCATCTCTGTCTGTGGGTGCTACTGGCTTTGGCTTTAGCTTTATTCTTCTGCAGGAGAAAGACAGCCCTGTCCTACAGGGTCTCTGTGAGTTGGTATCAGCTTTCTGGCAATGAGTGGTTGTGGACTTAAAATTTTGTGTTTCTTTTCTTAGTCTGCACAGCATTTCAAGTCATTTCAGGGAGCATACAAGACGAAGTTTACTGTATAGTTTCAGGTATCAGTTTTCTCAGGTTCTAAGGTGAATCCCATTTTATCAACTGACAAGTCATCCTTGAAAATGGACTTGTATTTCGTAGTTACATGCTGGACTGCTCACTGCAAGGCCAGCAGTTTGAGGGCCCCAGCTGCTCCAGGGGAGAAAGATGCGTCTTCCAGGGCCATAAAGAGTAACACTCTTGGAAACCACTGGGGAAGCACTGCCCTGTCCTGCCCTGTAGAGTCACATGGGTTGACATCATGAGTTTGGTTTTGAGTTTATTTGGTCCTTTTAATTTTGTTACTCAAGTATTCCAACTTTGTCATTAGGAAAACAAATCAGAGTAACTTCAAAATAGCTGAGGAGTATGTGAGTTTTTAATGAAAATTTCCTGTACTACCAAAAAATCGACTTGGTTTTAACTCCACTCTTCCTCATGGCATTGGGAAGCTTATGGCCACCATGTTGGCTTCACACCAGAAGCCACTATGTTCATAAGTATGAAATGAAATTTTATAACAAGGAGGATAAAGAAATAAAATGCATAGGATTTCAATATTTCTAGATATACTTCTATAGAATCAATTCAGATATTATAAAGAGTCTACTTGTTGGGTAAGAGAATACTGTTAATCTATTTACAAAAGAATGTGAGCCTGTACAACTCTTCTGTTGTTTTTCATGAGTCTGTTCTAGTCAGAATGGCATAGATCATAGACAACCCCTGGGTTTTCCTGACTTAAACAGAAGTTTACTTCTGGTTCATGTAAAACCCTTTGCAGATCTTGGCCCCTCTCTAGGGAAGCTGTCTTCATCATGATAGTTCAATATTGTTCTGTCTGTACCAACACAGGATCTCCATGACAGCTATAGGCAGGGAAGAGAGAAGACACTAAGTAGAATGCTGAAAAACAAGTGATTCTGCTGAAGAAGTCTTCTCTTGTGTCTTTGATTAAGAGGACAAACTGGGTATCGGTGTGGTTTTACTTTCTGAAGCACCTCTTGTCCTCCCTGACTCATACTTTTGTCCTGAGATATGCCATACTGGTCATTGTAAAGTTTTAGGTTCAAAGTTGGAATGGTTTAAAGAGTAGCCCTCAGTGGAGTTTATATTACTTACATAGCATTATACTTTATTCATTGCTATAAGGTAGTTCACAGATTTATGGGAATGCCTGAGAGTCAGGATCAAAAGCTCTGAAATCAGGAACAATATCTATACCACTTACATTATTTCATTTAAATCACAAGGCAACCTTATGCTGTAGACACTTTCATCACTCTCGTTTCACACATGAGGAAATTGAGTCTTAGTGAGATTGTCCAAGCTGAGAAGCTTTTTCAAGATTACCCAGTTGACTGGTGGATTGAAATCTAAACAGACCGAGCTCAAGAAGTTAAGCCCTGTCCTGTCCTGCTTTGATGTCTTTCTGTGGCAGCTCTGGGCAGACTGTCACAAAAAGATGCTCCAAGATCGAAGGAGGACAACATGATAAAACTGAATTTTTTTTATCTTAGAAAAGGCTTCACGATTCCTAGATTAATGAATCAAACCCAAGCCACTGCCACTGAGTTTGTTGCAACTCACAGAGAGTCTATAGAACACAGTAGAACTGCTCAGTGGATTATTCAAGCCTGAAAATATTCACAGAAGCAGAAAGCCTCGTGCTTTTTCTGCGGAGCATCTGGTGTATTTGAACAGCTGATCTTGCAGTTATCAGCCCACTGCTTAACTTACTGTACCACCAGGGCTCTTGAAGGATTAATGGAAATATACCCTTTATATTAGTTAGTAATGTACAAAAAGTAGATTAGAAAGTTTTGCTACAAAATTACAGAGCATTTATCTTTAAAAAGGTGTCGGAATGTGAAGTTACGGATTTTCAGCGTGCCCTCCATTTAAGTTGATACGTTTTGGGAAGCAGTGTTGCCATCTCTTCTGTACTGTGCTGGCTTGTGTGTTGTGATGCTGGAAGCTATGTCGATGGTACTTCAAATACCAGCAGGGTCACCCAAAGTGAGCGGATTTCAGCAGAGCCCGCAGGGCTGAAAACAACAATGAAGAAAGACTCAGCTGCCCACTTCAGAGGAAGTAGCCAATGAAACCTTATGCAGAGCTTTGAAATATTGTTCGATCCTGAAGGCTTAATTAATGGAAGCAGAATGGTGTTGCACATCGTGCCAGAGAATGGGACCCTTGAGTCGGAAGATGCTTAAGCTGTGTTTGAGGAGGAACTTGTTTCTCAGAGTGGAGCTGACCATAGTGAGGGGGGATCTGGTCAAACCTTGGCGGGGTGGGGGGGGTCCTTCACAATCTTCATTTACTGATGGGGCATGACTCAAGGTGGAAAAAAACTGCTAAAAATAGAAGAAGCACATCAGCCTGTGTGGTCATGAAGTGGTGAAGGGATCCAGTGTCAGGCATCAAAGAACTAAAATTATATCATTGCTAATGAGTACAGATTGGGGACCCAAAGTCCATCAATAGGTGAGGTGACCTTCTCTTGCAGAGGGGTCACAAGGAGGAGATGAGCCAGTTAAGATACAGGGTAGTAGCAATGGAATATGCAACCTTCCTCTAGTTCCCAAAAGCAGCCTCCTACCCACTATCATGACCCCAATTCTACCACATAAATCCAGCTAGACCAGGAGATGTACAGTGAAGTTGGAAACATGGGAATCTTAGGATAGATGATCCATCAAGTCTAGTAATAAGAGTGGTAATACCAGGAGGGTGGAGGGATACAGGAATAGAAAGGGAGAACCAACTTCAGGGATCTACATGTAACCTCCTCTCTGGGACACGGACAACAGGGAGTGAGTGTTGGGACACATTGGACAGTGTACAGTATGAAAAATAACAATTTGTAAATTACTAAGGGTTCAAGGGGAAGCGGGGGAGGAAGGGTAACATAGGGAGCTGGTACTGGGGGCCTGGAGGGAGGGAGGATGTTTTGAGAGTGATGATGGCAATACGTGTGTAAATCTGGCCTGCATACAATTGATGTTTGTATGG